>JBBPMG010000031.1:0-100482 GCA_038090195.1 Boletellus deceptivus
CCCACGACCCCCCCCGCCCTCGTCCCCCCCCCGCCCCCCCGGCCCCCAATCGAGAGCACCCTCGTCCTCGTCCTCGGTGGCTCGCCAACTCGATCCCTCACCCCCACCACCCTCGCCGCCTTCTCTTCACAGCCCTGTTCCGTCCATCAACTCCATCACCAGCGACCCAAAGTCCAGTTCAAACAATCAAACCCCGTCTCACACCCCAATCACCTCCTTGGTCGCTACTATCAAGCCCGCCTTGTTGCCCCCGCAGCCCCCACCCGCCTCCATCCCGTCCAGCCTTGCCCCTTCCCCCGCAACTTCCCCGCCCCCCCTCCTTGCCACTTCACCTCGTCCGTCCGCGCCATACAGACCTGGATTCCAGCCAAGAGGTGTCTATCGCCACCGTACAGACGAATTCTCACTCGCCCGCAATGCAAAACACGATGCTGCACGCGTCGAACGTACAAAACTCGAACGGCGCCTAGAAAAACTAATTCATCTCCATTTCCCCGTGCAATCCAGTCAATCAATCGACCAGAAACAAACCCCTATCCAGCGCAGGAAATCCACCTTTTTCGATCTGGACTTGACGCATTTCAAGAGCATGGATGCCAGTGACATTTGGAAGGGTGTCGTGCAATCTCCGGCATTCCAGGGGCCCAAGGCCGACATTCGAGGTGTGTTTTCACGCTCGCTCTCTTTCGTCCATCACCCATCCTGGCTATCTAGCTGCCGAGCAGCGCATCGCACCGTGGCAAGAAGACGCCGCCGTCTCTAAATGTCCTCTGTGCAAGTAAGTCGACTCCGCTTCACCGTGCCCCTGCCTGATGAGCATCAGCGCTTCCTTCCACCCGCTAACGAACCGGAAACATCACTGCCGCCTCTGCGGGCAGATCATCTGCTCCCTCCCCGTAAAACGTCCGCAACGCCCCGAACCCTGTTCGATACTGTTCATCGTGGACTCAAAGACCCGGCAGATTGAAGAGGTTGGCGAGGGGGTCGATTACGGCGTCAAGAGAAGGGCAAGCGAAGCAGGCACAGGAAAGGCCAACGGAAAGGAGAAGCAAAAGGACGAAGCATTGACCGATGATGAAAAGTTCTTGAAAGGAGTGAGACTGTGTAGAAACTGCAAACCCGTCCTCTCGTGAGTCACTTGCCCTCTTCGTCACAAACATGCACGTTAATTCGTGCTCAGACGAGAGCAGTTTTATCAGGACGTGTCGCGCATACCACCATTAGTTCGGTTATACGAGGTACCGTATCTCCAACCATTCCCTTGGTGGTCTCCCACCCAATCTAGCACTAGGCGTTCGTTAGTATCGAAAAAGAGATCGAGGAAGCGCTTCCACAATTCCAGGAGTTACTCTTGACACTCAAGTAAGTCTACATCTCCATCTCGTTCCCCAAGCTTAGATGCTGTCTTCAGCTCGGACTCTCCACCTGATAAAGAGGCTGCTGCTGAGCGCAAGCGTATCCTTGACAATTTCGCCTCGTATGACGCCATTTCGAATCGCATCCGTAAGATCCCATGCACGCTTGGGAGCTCTCAGGATCGTGTCCAGCTCGCAATCCGCACTCGGGCCGATCTGTTTTTGCAAAAGAACATGTTCCCCCTGCAGGCAGGTGTTTCCTCGTCCTGTCTTGATTTGGTACTGATGCCATTGGTCCAGTCGTTGCCAAAGGCCAAGAAAAAGCCCCAGCCTACTGATGCCACCACCTCGCTTGTGGATCCGGATTCGGAGCTCGCACGTGCGCTTCAGCCACTCCTTGAACAAGAGGCTCTCCTCGAGTCATTCGTCGGTGAAGCCATGTCGCACCGAAAGTTTGAGGATGCCAAGACGCTCAAGGCGAACCTCAAGGAGATTCGGGTCGAGATTGATAGGATGTTGGAGAACCGGACGACTAGCTGAGGGATGGCCCTAGCACTGTTTATCTCGCTCTAGGACTGTTTGGTTCGCATGTCCCTCAAGGTAACATATTGGATATCGTCGATTCGTCAATGGGATATTTACTCGCGTGCTAGTTGTATACTAGCCACCCGTTCCATTTTTTACTACGGTTGGGAACAATAGGTATCGACGAGTAGCGACACTCGCGTTGAGCGGAGTCGACGTGTAGGCCGGAGCGCCATCCCGTGAGGAATGGATGCATCCAAGTTAAATGTGCAGACTGGAAAACACCGGTAATGATTGATGGCCGGGAAACTCCACACGTTCGTCATAACTGGCAAGACTGCTGGCCATGGCAAGTATGCCATACATGGGAGATTCAGCGTCCATTTAGCGGGCACTACGCAGTACAGCCATTCCGACCAACGCATGCTGCTTGTCATCGTCCGTTACTAAAAGTGGTTCGCCTCGCGAAAGCGGCCGCGACTTGAGCAAGTTAACCAAGAATCACCGCCAGCCCCGACGAAAGCCCAGCATCTCTGTCGTACACCCCCAGAACGGCAAATTTCGTCCCGAGTCGGCATGCAGCATACCCCATCCCGACGTGATGTCCCACGCAGCGACATCGACTCGAAATCCACCAACTGCTATGGAAAGAGGGTTGAGCTCCGACGTCACTGGCACTTTGAGATCTGGGACTCCGGCCAGGCATGGGAGCAGGAGCAATGGTCCCTGCCAGCGTCACAATTTGAACTAGTGCCCAGCATGTTCGTCAGTGATGGTGCTGGTGTTTCCCCCCGACCCAGAGCCCTTGCCAACGGAAAGCCGGCTGGTAGCTCAGCAGGTGCTAATCAACCTATCCACCGAGTCCTGTTGCAGATTCAGGAGAGCGTGTGTCGAGGTATGTATGCATGCGTAACGAGCATCAACAGATAAATCACCATGCTTGCATCTCATATGGAATAGTTTCTGACCCTTCTAAGCAGGTATGCGAACCTCCACATGCTGGTCCGAGTCCCCCAAAACGGCTACCCTTTACATGCGTCCGCATGTCCTGCCCTCGTTGATTCAGGATGGTCCCCATCTCGGTTGCAAGGACTCGGGCGCGCGAGCGTTCTTTCGGTACCATGACACTCATGTTACAATGAATGCTCACGGGCTGGTCGCCGCCTCAGGGCTGACCCGAGTTACGACCATCGCTGGCAGACTATTCGTTGGGGATAAAAGACATGCTCGCGGAGATAATTGGTTGCCCACTTACTCAGCCAACATGTCATGCTTTCGTGCGCCGCGAGGCGATATACGTACGGGACCAGAACAGCCCATCTGTACTGCACGCAAATCATCGTGGTTAGGTGGCGTCCACGGCGGCTTTCCACATTCGTCATTTGACGAACGGGTAACGTAACACGACGTTTGGTGGGCAATCACACCATCGCTTTGTTGCGTTCATCGGGGAGATCCATGCATAGTGAAACGGCGACTGTTTCCAGAACTTGATCCAACACCTTGCCTGCTGTAGTTCAGGCCTGCGCGATCGCTCCTCGGACCCAGCCAAGCTTGCGACCTCCTTGATCGATCTCTTTGGTTTTTGCCATTCGCGGCCTCAGATCACAGAAGAGAGGACACGGGGAGGCCATAACTTACTTGGAACCCACCATCAATGCCTCTTACTGTCTAGGGATCGTGAGAGAGCTTACCAACCGCAGGTTCTGCTAGTTCTCTTCCCCGGAGATAGGGGGGCGTGATGTCGAGTGGGGCTCTTGCCACGGTTGAGTGGCAGGGAACAATGCAAGTTCCGTGGCTTTCTTTCTTTCTTTTTTCAGCGAACTCACAGACAGGTGTTTTGTGGAGTCAGCCTCGGGTGGAGCCTGTGCAGGCAGGACAGGATGCTTAGTGCTAAGCTGCATGCGGAACTTTACCTGGTGCCCGGATGAACACTTTGGGGTGCCTAACATCAAACGCGTCCCAGGTGGAGATCTTGTATCTGTTTGTCTGTGACTATTTATGGTCTCTTATACACGCAAGAGCCGACGCGATAGGTGACTAGCTTGAGCCTTATTCATGGGACCCGAGTTATCTGAATTGCCCGTTGATGCCTTTCTTGCGCAGGAATTCGCTTGCGGAAGTAGGGACGAAGTAGGTAGTTTCTCACTCTTGTTTGTCAACCCAGGAAAAACACGGGCACTCATCGCGACAGATTGGATCGGCTCGAAGGCTTTGAGTACTGTTTGGTTCTCTTGCGCATGGGTAGGGATACCCGGGAGTAGGGATGACTTCCCGGTGCGCAATGACCTGCACTGCTCCAGAACCGCCGCGGCGGCGGCACTGACTTCCAGCAGCCCTGTGCTTCGCCAAGGATCTCTATGGTTCGCGACTCGACGCGAGATGTCGACTGCAACCCACTTTCGCTCTCACAAGATCACAGCATAGGTCGCGGCATGATGAGAAATGTCCGACCTACACGCCGTGGGTCGCGTCCGCGGCGCAGAGATCCAGGGTCTGATATGGATTGCATAGCCGCACTTGGTTATGTGGCCACGTGATTTGCGCGCAATGGAGTCGCCTGAATAGGCAACCTGTGCTTAGCGTCGCAATAAGGTGCCAGCGCCCGCGAGCGGACGCGATGACCGGTTGAGGCAAGGGTCATGATCGGCACGAGGCAGCGGACTCCCACAGTGATGGCCATGCCCGAGCCAGACTGCACTCGTATAAGTAACGCGTTCTCCCTCTCGTCCTCCTCTCACCAATCTACCGCCGCCATGGCCGCCGTTGCCGACCACTCCCCCTCCCACTCTGCCGAGGCGTCGCCTATCTTCTCTGCCTCCTCTTCCGCCTCCGTCTCCCCCCTCAGCACACCCCCTCCTCTGGAAGCAAAGTCTCTCCCAGTTACTGCACCTGATCGCCGGATTGACAACGTTATTTTCGACCTCGGCGATGTCTTGTTCACTTGGTCTGCCAACACCGGCACCTCCATCTCCCCAAAAACTCTCCACAAGATCTTGCGCTCCGCAACATGGTTCGAGTACGAAAAAGCCGACATCACTGAGGATGAAGCGTACGAGCGTGTCGCGGAAGAATTCTCCCTAGATGCCTCTGAAGTGGCCGCCGCGTTCCGCGCTGCCCGAGACTCGCTTCAGAGCGACTCCTCCATGGTATCCCTCCTCCACGAACTCAAGAAAGACAGCGACATCCGGCTGTTTGCCATGTCCAACATTTCCGCTCCCGACTGGGAGGTGCTCCGTCACAAGGGTCGCCCGGAAGACTGGGCACTCTTTGACCGTGTGTTCACGTCTGCTGGCGCGCGCGAGCGGAAGCCAAATCTTGGCTACTTCCGCCTCGTTCTTGAGTCGACTGGCATCGACCCCCAGCGCACCGCTTTTGTGGACGACAAGTTGGAAAACGTCGTGTCTGCACGGTCCCTTGGCCTCAAGGGTATCGTCTTCACGTCGTTTGATGAAGTCGCCCGCGAGCTGCGGACGCTTGTGCGGAACCCGATTGTCGACGGGGAGAAGTATCTTCGCGACCACGCCAAGCAGATGAAATCCGTTACAGACACGGACGTCGTTCTCGAAGAGAATTTCGGGCAGTTGCTCATTCTCGAGGCCACGGGCGACCCGAACCTCGTGGATTACATCAAGTATCCGCGTCTAAGCAATTTCTTCAAGAGTATGTCCTTCTGTTCCCTACAGGTAGCGACGACTGATCGCCTGCACTAGCCGGGGGTGTGCTTACTACTGCCTCCTTCCCTTATGATCTCGATACGACGTCCATCGCATGCACGGTGTCAGATCATCTGTCACAGGAGGTCAAGAACGACATCATGAACGAGATCTTGACACTCAAGAACAAAGATGGCATCATCCAGACATACTTTGACGTTACTCGTCCTCGAATTGGTACGTGTTTAGAATTATTTCTGCATGGTGCTCACTAACAATGTTGGGATGCAACAGACCCCATTGTCTCGGTCAACGTACTCACATTCTTCCACTCCAATGGTCGCGGCAGCGAGCTCCAAGAAACGTTTAACTGGGTGTATGGGGTATTGAAGAATCGTGCATACACCAACGGAACGTACTACTACTACGGTCCCGACACCTTCTTCTATTTCCTCTCTCGCCTGCTCTCCGTGTCCATTTATGCGCGTCAGCGGCTGGGCCAGCTCTTTGCCAAGCGCATCACGGAGCACTTTGGTGCCGAAGGGGACGCGCTTGCGCTCGCGATGCGTATCTACGCTGCCACGGTGGTCGATTTGTGTGATACCCGGGACTACGAGCGGCTGGCAAAAATGCAGGAAGCGGACGGGTCGTGGCCGATGGGATGGATATACAAGTATGGCGCGACAGGCATGCTGATCGGAAACACGGGTCTGACGACGGCAGTGGCGGTATCGGCAATGCGGAACTACAAGGAGCTCGAGCACCGATTGCGCTCGTTTGACTAGAATGTCATTTTTGGACGCTTTTTTGGCCTGCCCTGATCCATTGCACTGACGATAATTATTAAGTACCAACTCATGACACGCACTCGTCGCTGTACTTCTACTATATGACTACCAGCATTTCTGTAGATGACATTTGTCCACATGGTATTTAAGCCCAATGTGATCACATTTGTATGCGTTCAACGGGGTGCTTTGTTTTTCGCACACGTTCCGCCTTCTATTTTTTCCCATCGGGGTGATCAAGGCAACTAGATTGAACGGCTATTGGATAGCCCCGAGCGCCATAAGCATCAAACTTGACGACATGGTCAACGTTCCCGCTGACATGTTTGAGGGCCGAGCTGCTGGCGCTGAGTGCTGAGCTTTCAAGATCAGGACACACACCGGTCTTGGCCCTAGTGGTCCCAGCCAGCTCCGCCAAACGTCCGCTCGTTCGCACCGTTAACCACTCGCGTGGTCAACTCGCTTGGTCATGCGCACGCTGTTTCCCCGGTCGGTGTGAACTTGAACCTCACTTGCTAAACGGTACCAGCTGTATCTGTGGAGCCATCCAACAACGTAATGTTTCGACGACGCTTTCTTGAACGGCCACCAAATGAGTCATTGGAACCGCCAACGTAAGCGCTATAAGCGCTACTGATCTGATGAGATACCGATGCCGGCCAGCGGGTCTTTACGACCTGGGCGCTGAGCGCCGCTGACACGGCGTACGCGGTGTAAAACAAGGGGAGTCACTGTACCGTCATGACGCAAGCCAAGGTCAACGTTCCCGGCAAGCCAGTGGACCCCGTCTTTTGTTTTTTTTTGGCCCAATTCTGGCGAGCCAGGTCTTTTCGCCGGCGCTCGATTCCATGCTTGTGTGCCTACGCCACCGGGGCCCCTGTAACGTTCCGTCCACGCCGCGCCGCCACACTACAGCAGGCCACACTGGTCCGCCAGCGGTGGATCATCCCTTTTTTTTTCAAAGTGCCGGCGTGTGGAAAAGGCGGTGCAATTGCTTTTCGGGATCCCAGATCCATACCCCCAGACGAGCCATCTCACGTTCCGAACTTCCGACGGATACTGGCATTCAAGGTATCAGCTAATCCTTCCACCGAAGTACTAGTAGCTCAGCGGGTGATAACGGACATGGTATGTCGAACTGTAAATGTCAAAGCATTTGCAGGCTTGCTGTGTATCGCCATCGCTTGACGGCTCTGTGCGGGCCGTTTGGGAGCTATTAGCTAGCAAAGAAAAAGAGGAGATTATGGGTCCTGTGAAGCCCTGTCAAACAGTCAAAATGCATCCCGGAGGGTTTTTCAGAGAGCAGATGAGGTTACTAGCCAGCGCTTGCGCGTAGATAAGCGACGTATAAGCAGCGCAAGCAAAATGGCACCTATGGACATTTCAAGCACAACCGCTGAATGAAGCAAATAATTTTTCAAGCTAGTGAGGACTCGACAACGACCGGGTCGAGGGTCCCGCAGTTCTCTATGAGCTCGTACTGATAATAAACAAAAATATCGTGTCGTGGGTCTGCATCGGTTAGGGTGCTACTAGACGATTCAGGATGAGTCGCTGCCTCGGACACAAGTGGTGCACGTGGTATTAGCGCGAGCTGGGGCCATACCCCCGAAATCGGGTTTGGGGCCTAGTCGGATTTACAGCAGTGGTGTCGGGCGGTTGGCATTATGTAGTAGAAACTCGACGAAAACCTATTACACGAAATAATTGAATAAAAATTACTGCAAGTACAAATGGACAAACCAAATACAGCAGCTCGGAACGAGATGTGAGCGGTGTACGTTGGCTGCGCATTGGGATTGGCTGCGCTGGCGTTGCTGAGGTCACGAGTTGCTCAGCGTGCGCGTGAGCCTTGAGGGAAGCTTAATCGGTGGACCCGAGGAACGACGTGTTGGCATTGTGTAGTAACTGTGAGCAGAGTGGGCTGCCGCGAGTCGATGATGGGTGTAGCTCTGCCAGTGCCGTGCATAGATGCGAGGACATGATCCCAATGAAGTGTAATGGGATATGTTCACATGTTCAGGAAAATCCGTCGTGGCCACGACGGTTGGCGCGTCACGCGAAACATCCAACCTCACTAGCACTTACCAATCAAATTAAATAACAACTAACGAGCTGCTCTTAAGTGAAAAAAGACTTGCTATAGAATTACAATCAGCCATGTGCAGAGATTTTCTTGCAAACAAAATCTTTGTGAGTATTGTTGTTGATTAGTCATTCAATTTCGTTGCTAAGTAAGGCTGGATAGCTCCGCAGACACCAACCTTACCGCTTGTTCAACCGTGGTCCTCGATCGGACCTACTGACCTGGCAAAATATACTGCAGGATATATAGTTTCCCGAGCATGGACTGCTACCGAGTAAGAAAGTTATATCACCGTCATCAAGTGGGTAACGGTGCGGTAATTACTGATTTCGATATCGCCACGAGCTTTTTCAGGGGCGTAGATTCATTTGCTCACACTTACATCGCTTATGCACGTTTAAACGAAACCGGGAAACTGTGTATCTTGAGTATAACTAGGCAGACCGCCCCAAACAGGAGTGTAGGGGTGGTGGATTGATGTCGAATGCAAGCAGGCTGTGGTTGGATTGCAGCAAGCACAATAGTTGCCTCGTCATGTTGGATCGGGATGGTTAATGATCCGCACCAGGGGTGTACAGGGTCGACATGGTTCCTGACGTCGGCGGTCGAGGAGGCGGGAGGACAGGGCCAGCGAGTTGGCTATAGTGTCGGTATGCCGCTGCACTGGCCCTGGGTACTAGGGTCGTGAGCGGGCAGGTACAGATAGCACAGTAGCTGCACCAAGTTTGAATAGATATGTCGGCATCATGTCGTATCGGATATGAGCGGCGTGTACGTGGCCACACCAGGCATGTTCAATGGGAGATGCCCAGCTGGGGCGCTGTGTGCAGATGAAGTAGTGTGTACTTGTCGAACCGCTGGGTCTCGTTTGTCCAAAATGACGAAAACGAAATTAGGGGCAACGGCGGCTGTTCGTGTACACGTGTCGTGCTGGTGTTACACGTAGACAGGCTGTGGTGGACAATGGAGCGCGGTCGTTCGCTTCGTCACATACTACACCAGACATTAGGGAGTGAACCTGAACGTCAGAACTTCAGGGGAGAGCAACAGTGGATGACGTACCGGGGGCATCGCCGTCACGGCGGCACCATGAGGCAGTGATCCCATGAGAGTGGTCACAGCGGCGAACCAACCAATTACTGGAAAATCTAACATATAGCGGTTTTAGCGTGCAATCATTTGATCGCGGCTATCGTACGCCACACTTGAACAGGAACCAATGTAAGTAATGAGCAGGTTTCCTGATCATTGTGAGATCAGAAATTGTGCTTGACCAATTCTTCTAGGTCCTGTAACAATTTTATCATCCACACATTCTCACTGGGGCTTGGCAGCATTCTTCGGCCAGTGAAGCATTGGCACTGTATTCGTTCAGTCTCGTCATGACAAGTTCACGGTGAACCCTGCCGTGCCTATTTATGTCGACTTGATGATGTGACAAGAGACAAGAACGAAAGTGCAGAGTCAAAGTAAGGGAGCAATAGTACTAGATTGAATATATGATGCTGAGCCTGGATAATGTAATGATGGGATGCGTTAGGGGTGGAGTGGTCGTGTTAAAATGTTGGACGAGGTAGGCTCGCAACACGATGAGGGTTCGGGAATATTCTTAACAGTCATCGACAAAAGGTGCTGCAACAGGGAAACGCAAATACTGCTCTGGCTCTCAACGGACCCAAAGACGCAAGAAGGACAAAGTGAAGAGGGGAAAGGGACGACAGAAAAGCACTGACCGTCCACAGAAAGGCTCAGCCCTCATCCACAACGGTGTCTCCTTTGTAGACCTCTCCATTACTGTAGCCAACAACACTAGCGCTAGTAGGAACGGCGTATCGAGATAGTATTGCGATGTTGAACTGAGATTGGCTCGGAAGCGCGCCACGTGAGAGGCTCGCTAGTCCAGGGGTAACCAAGTGGAGAGCCTTGGGTTGATGCGTACTCCAGCTACGCGAAAGGCTTGCTCCTAGTTTATCGTCAAGGCCCCGGAAATTAGCGAACCCATTTCCAGAGTACGCCAGCGCTGGGGTCACCGGCGAGTATGGGAGAGGCACACTTGGAGAAAAGGATGATACGTGTAGAAGCATGACAAATTCCTGCGTCGAATTAGTGAGAGCTACCATCTTGGAACGCAGATCAGGGAAAACCGCATGCGACGATCCGTACGTCTTGATAAAGTTGGACAACTTCACGACAACCTATGATCGAGAGCAATGGGTGATGTAAGAAATAGGCGTCTAGCAGCTAAGACAGGGCAGATGGCGAAACAAAGGTCTCACCCTCACGAACGAGTGCGCATTGTCTCGTAGTGCTATCCTGTCAGCGGTCGGATCCCCTGCACGTACGGCAACAATATTGGCCCGCAAACGTTCCGTAACAATCTTGGCCTTGTCAATTGAGTCGCAGAATTCATCGCTAATCTCTGGTGTCTCCAACAAGGACTCTACCATCTCTTGCATGAGCTTCCATATAGTAGGTGCTGCATCTACTGCAGTTTCCATCGAGTCCAAGGCGTCCTTGTCAACGAGTGTCCTCGACAGTGGAATCTCAAGCGTCGGTTTCCGCACAGGAACTTGAGGCGACGAAGACGAAGACGAGGCGGTCAACGAGGCTTGTGATGCTTGCCGCGAATGGTATCCACTTCGAGCTGCCCGTGCGGAGCGAGGGGGTTGCGACGCCGACATTGAAGTCGGAACACCATGGGTCATTGCTCCTACCGTTGACAAAGGGACGAGACTAGAAATAGAAGTAGATAGTGGCGCAGCTGGGCCTTTCTGCCCGGGGTGCCGAGTGATTGTCGTGGATACGCTCGGAAAGATGGGAGGCAGGGGCAAATCGTTGGACGGTAGCGATTTTCCGATCTCTACATCCTTCGAGCTGAATGAACCAGCATGCCGTCGAGTAGTACGAGCTCTTCCTAGAGTAGCAGGTGTAGGACGCGATCTCGCAATTGGAACGTTGTGTTGAAACCCGGGAAGTTGCGATGTCCCTACATTCACAGATGATGGCGCGCCATCGATATTCAAAGTGGGGGCTATCATGGTGCGATTTTTTGCCTTGCCTGCAACGATTCGGCGGGGATCTGACAAATAAGGCTTAATGGATTCAACGTGAGGAATCATACTTCGCCACGCGTGGGAGATCTCTGCAGCTGCTCCATAAAAGATGAGTATAAGTGAGCGCATATATCGATCGTCGTCTCTTGATGCTAAAATCTTGAGTTGCAGAGACAGCATTGCAATTGCCTTTCCAAACACAGCGGCTGAATCCCTACTACTCTCTGCTAGAGCCCTACAGAGTAGTAGAGGTGGTGTCGTCTTCTTAGCAACAGCATCAAATCGCTCAAGGGCACCATTGAGCTGTGTCATATAAGTGTATGCCGGGTCAGTGACTTTCCGAAGAACCGACGAGAGTTTCTGATCAACCGTGTAGGTGATGTAGTGAGAAAGTGCTTGGTATACTTGAGAGACGGAGAAGTAAATAGAACGTGCGCATTCGACCAGGGAGCGCAAGGCAGGAGGAATGTTATTAGCGACAGTGCTGGCGGGTAAAGCTGAGAGACGCTTGAAATAGGCGTGGCGTTCGATTTCGGGAATAAGACGGGGGCGCTCCGCGGATGTGGGGGATGCTGAGGGTGGAGGTGTTGTCATGCACTGCTTTTGAGTCTTCTGTTGTGAAGATCCCTCGGAAGACGAAGATGAAGAATCTTGCCGATGTGCTAGAGAGGATGGCATGATAAAGTCGTCACGTAGCATTCCATTCATATGTGATGGTTGTATTGGCTCAATAACCAATGGAGCAGGATCAGCACTGCGTCCCTGGTCACCGAGTCGAGGAGAGGTGTGCAAGTCAGGGATACTCTTCCTTCCGAACAATGCAGGCCGGCGATCGCGACTTACACGCACGAACGAATAATTTCTTTGATGCTGGAAGCCACGAGGTACAGCAGTATGGTCATCATCGGTCGACGACACGGACTCTTCAGGAGTTGGCAAATAGCTCTCGGGCGAGGCGGAACGCGGCGGCACGTCGTACGGTGGTAATGAGCCCAGTCTAAGGGGCGGCGGTCGTTCGAAACGCGGGCTGATAGCCGGCTTGGAGGGTGGTGGAACGGGAGGCAAAGGGAAGTGGTCATCAACGGAGAAGTTCGGAACATGTGGTGTGGGCCCGCCTGAGAAGTCTTCCTCTCCTAGTGCTGTCCAGGACTGTAAACTCTCATCACTAACAGGGGCTCTGAGGGTCAACATTAAACGCCACTGAGATACACTTACATTGAGTGGTTAAGAGCAGCACGTTCGCTCATGAAAGATTCCATGCTGGGCTTGAGTCTGACATCCACGCGTGACTGGCTATTCTCGCGCATCCACTTTTGCAACGCAAGGATCCAGTCCTTAGCAGCCAGTGGGTCGTCAGGGGAATCATTCATTTCCACGACTGGCTTTGGTGGCCATTCGATGGGATTGTGGTCTAGTTTCAATACATCTAGATTGCCAAAATCAGCCAGGTATCCTGGTAAACGATTGATCCTGTTGCGCGAAATGCACAAGACCTAGACACAGAACTTGAGTGCGAGCAACGAACTAGTTTGAGGAACCCACATGGAGCTTTGTGAGTGAACCTGGCTGCATTGGCAATCGTTTGATCTTGTTCTTACTAATATCCAGTATCTCTAAGGATGGTATTACAGTCAACTATAGTCGCGTTAGACACAGATGGATGTAGTATGAAACAGTGCAGGACGTACGACATCCGGGAAAACAGAAAAGCTGTTGTTCTTGAGGTTCAGATAACGTAGGCGTGATAAAAGGGCGAATGCGGTTGGAAGTGTTGCAAGACGATTGTTGCTGAGCGCAATTCTAACGCACAGGAGATCCAAGATTCAGCTGGCAAATGGGTGTGCCGTAGCAAAATAACAGACCTGGTGATTGCAACGTCCTCTGAAGAGAATTCGCTGGCCAGGCGCTCGGCGCCATCCTCTCCGACGTCGGTGAGACCCTTGTGGGTGAAATCCAAAGTTGCTCCACCGTCAGGAGAGTTGGCGAGAGCCTCGGCGAGGTGATGGTCTGTCAGTGGTGCAGAGGGCGAAGGCGATTGAGTGCCACATTGTCTACTGCCCGGGAACGGAGACGTGCGCCCAACGACACGGTCAGCACCCGAGGCGGACATGAGGGGACGAGGGAGAAAAGGCGTCGGTGTCGAAGAGCAGCCACAACAACGATCGGTACGTTCCCAGCCCTCTTGGCAGTTGACCTCAAGCTCGGTTACCACCGGTTTGAAAAAGCTATACGGTACACACGCGCTACTAATACCACTGAGGAACCTTCCTGAACTACGACATTCGACCTGGTACGCATCACTGTTCTACCAGGAACACCGTTAATATTGTTCCGTTGATTGAAGCGCCTCCAGGCAACCCGCTGGCTTTCATTTAAAACCACATTGACACGGAGAAGCTCGTGTCCTCGCTCCGCATGGCATGCCACCACCCCGGGGGAAAAAACAACATGTCGCCGGGATTCAGTGTCACGGAAAATGCCTGGTCAGGCACCGTGTCCCAGAACAAGGGGAACGCTGATTGGGAGGCCTCCACTTCGTGTCGTGCTGAAGCGAACACATCCACCTGAGACGTATTACTCATGGGCGGACTTGTCGTGCTGGCCGTATCTGCACTGGCCAAGGACGCATGATAGGGATACATGGCTGCCGCAACATTGGGGGGTGCGAGCCAGACGGTCTTGCGGCCCACAACTTGCACTAAAGGAAATAAAATCCCACAGCACGATCTCGGTGTCACGTGAGCTCACCGTAACAATTGAAGTAAGGGTCCTACGCTGACATTTACATTTACTAGATCACTAGCGGGAGAGTGTCGTGTGAACTCACGGTGTGGGCAGGTGATATCGTCCCTCTTGGGCCCAGCCATGCATTGAGCATCACATCGTGCGGTGGGGCATAGGCTGGAGAGTCGAGCGAGTCGAGGGAGGTGTAGACAATGTCGGGGAGAATGAGGTCCTCGCGTAGTCTGGGAAACTGCGCGAAAAGACTGTGTTGGGCAAGGTAGACGGTGTCATGTCGGCAATGCGGGGTGGCTGATGAATCCAAGGAGGAAAGGAAGTCTTCCCAGCTGACCAGTTTCTGGGACCAATCATCGGACATGTAGTTGTCGCCGACCTCGACGGGAACTGTGCGACCAGGGCCCGCGACAGAGAACAGGTATGCGAGAGACGCCCACTGGTGTGGCTGACGCATCGCCGGCCAGTCGTCAGCATGCCGGCGCAGGACAAAGGGGGCACGACTCCACTGCTTGTGCGGAGCCGCGACAGAGGGGAGTGCGGTGAGAGCGCGCACTGTGTTTCTGGCCGTGGACAGGGCATCCAGGACAGGTGCCAGTGTCGGGGCCAGGACGGCGCTGCTGGGGGGTTGCTGGCATGGTAGCGCAGACTGGAGTTGCTTGATAACTTCATGCACGACATAATCGCGTCGGGCATCGTCGACGGCGGCACCCGCGATGATGATGGCATGGTCGAGCATTGAGATGCACTCCCTGACCGCATCCGCCTGCAGCCCGGGGACTGAGGCGCGGGCGAGCACCTTTAAGATGGAGGCGTCTATATACAACATGCGCCAATGACGACCCTCGGGCATTCTCCGGCGCGCTACGGAGATGAACTCGTCCAGCCTTGCGATGGACTCGTCGGTCGTCGAGAGCTGGCCCACGACCGCGCGGAACTCGCCAGACACAGCAGGGTCGTCGCGGACGAGCGCGGCGTAGTCGGCGAGTGTGCTGGCCATCGGCGCTGGGGTGTGACGGGAAGGTGAATGTGACGGGGATGTGACCAGATTGACTGCTCGGTCACGCGGGGGCGAAGATAAAAAGGACAACGGCGAAGGAACGAGCGTGAGAAAGTTCCCCAGACGATCATTTTCCTCCCAAAGTAATCTCCTCCCGGCCCGCCACCTCGGCGCAGTCCGTTTTCCTTAAAAGGACATGACCTCCCGGTGTGTCTCGTCCACAACACGTCGTGCGGCCCTCATCCCCCCTCCAGCTTGGACCGCCTCCTCCTGCTCCTTGACACCGGGTCTTCGTCCTCTGTAAGAAACACCGCTGCAAAACAGCTTGCCCAGCTTGCCGCGCGGTCCCTCATCAGCGACGTTCCTGCCGACGATGACTTCAAGTCAAACCGCCAGCACACCTCCCTTGGCGACGCATCCGCCTGGTCAGAGCTTCTGGCCGTCGTCGCTCGTGTGAGTCCTTTAATACATGCTCCTCTGCGGCCCGTCATATCCCTTCTAGATCCTACCTTTTCTGCACTCAAAAAGCCATGAGACTAGGTCGGCTGCATCCAACGCCCTCTCGCAAATATCCACTCTCGTACCTGTATGGCATCCTCAGCCGGGCGAGATAAAGCCCCCAGCCGACTTAACTCCTCCTGAATTCCCTCCCTTCTCAGTCCGGGAGCTAATGCACAAAGGTGTTCTCCTATTGGCCTCTTCTGGAAAAGAGTTCACAAGGCCCACCGGTATACTCGCCAACCCCGCGGAGGTGAAGCGTGCCCGTAAAGAAGCCATGGGCCGACTTGGTCTTGATTTCCTCGATAGCGTTGGCGGCGCCGACGAGATGGACATCGACAAGGAGCTTGCAGTCGAGCCGGAGGCAGATGCCACAAGTGACGCCGATCCACAGATAAAGAGAGAAGACCTTCTATCATCAGTCTCCCCAATGGAGGTCGACTTCAACCTCAGGAAAGAACGCTCTCCTCCGGCTCGATCCCATTCTAGCACTCCTGCCGTGCCTTCACCCGTTACTCCAGCCACTCCGGCGGCAGAATCCGATGACCTTAGCGGCCTCTCTGCTCGCGAACGCAACCGACTCAAGCGAAAGCGGAAACTAGGGAGCGCTGCGTTTGTCACTGCTCCCCCTCCCTCTGGTACTGGTGCGCGTTACAGCACCACTGCCGCCGGACCGTCTAACAAGTTAGTCATCACTTTTTCTTATTCTCCCTGCTAACTGTGCTACAGAGCGCGCCTTGTCTCTGTGGAGGCACAAGATGTCCCAAAGTCGCGCTTAGACAGTCCTGGTCCTGCTGCCGGAGCTCCCCCCTTGGAAAAGGTTGTGATCGATCCTTCAAAAGGTGGGGCAGTGTCGCCCAAATCCCCCCAGCAGTCCAATGCCCTTGAAGTCCCCCAAGGATCATGGGTGTGGGGAGGGATCGTTAACCTCCTTGAAGTCGATCTCTTCTCCCCGTCATGGGAAACACGTCATGGAGCAGCGATGGCATTACGAGAATTGCTCAAGGCACAGGGTAAATCCGGCGGAATGAAGGGTTGGTCTTTTCTCTGTATCCTGCTCTTTCTCTCCTGATGATCCTCTGCAGACGGCGTTTCATCGGAAGAAAATGCCCGTGCGCACGAAGAGTGGTGCAACCACTTGGCAGCGAAACTTCTTTGTGTTTTTGTTCTTGATCGTTTCGGGGACTTTGTTTCCGATCAGGTATGTGGCATCAAGCGTTCCTGCCGGAATCCATTCTTAAGGTCCTCCAGGTTGTGGCACCTGTCCGCGAAACGGTCTCTCAGACGCTCGCCTCTCTTCTGTTACACATGCCGCTTCGTTCCATTGGCCATGTACACTCTATCCTTCTGCAAATGATAAAACAAGATTTTGTCCTCCCAAAAAAGGCCAAAATAGGCGAGAAGGATGATCGAAATCATGTCTGGGAGGTGCGCCATGCTGGTCTCCTAGGGATCAAGTATGAAGTCGCGGTCAGAAGTGATTTGTTTGATGCGCCAATAGACGAGGAGTCGGGTGATGCGGGTAGGGCAATTTTGATGGGGGTTGTGGATGCCGCTGTGCTGGGGTATATCGGCTCTACACCTAAGATATCTTAGGTTGCTCAATGATTTCCCCAGGCTCGGCGACCGGGACGATGATGTCCGCGCAGTAGCTGCTAATTGTCTGCTACCTGTCGCGAGTCACATAGTTGAGCGGCTGCCAGAATCGCTCGACAAGATTTTGGCCGTGCTGTGGACTTGCTTACGGGATATGAAGGATGACTTGAGTTCTAGCGTTGGTGCTGTCATGGATCTGCTGGGTACGTGTCATTCCTGTACAATCTCCATGGTTCAATCTTATTGTCGACAGGCAAACTTGTCTTGTTCAGTAAAGTCATCGATATCCTCGGTGATCCTAATCTATCGTGAGTAGTCGAAGCGTCTGGATACTCCGACTGACGCCTACCAGCCTCCCGCTCACAGACCTGGCACCAACATTATTCCCGTTTTTTCGGCACACAATTTCCAACGTTCGTCTGGCTGTTGTCAAGACTTTGTCGTCTTTTATGACAGTGTCATCGCTTCCTCGAGATTGGATAGCAACACCATTTTTGCGGCTTCTTTTTCAGAATCTTATTGTCGAGGAACGCCCTGACATAAGAGCTGTATCGCTCGCTAGTTGGCGAACAGCGCTGGATGTCATTACCAGTACGCCAGGTATGATCAAGAGAGTGGTGAAACAACAAACGGTCCTTGATTGGTATGCGGTGATAATGACTCCCCTTGGCGTTCCTATCGACACATCGACATTTCACTACCCAACGTTTGCAGAGGATGGTAACGATGCCCCTCCTGAGAGACACAATGTCGACAAGAATATGGTTGTTCAAGACTTATCTCTCGTCTCTTCGGAACTCATTTTACAAGCTCGAATTGCTGCAGCAACTGCGCTTGCATACTTGATCGTATCGTGGCCTTCAAAGGTGTGTGGCCCTCACACTCAGTGATTTGCCCAAAATTCAATTTAGCTTGCTAGTCTGTTGAAGAACTCTTTGAGCCTATTCTCACCCACTACATGGATTCGACGAGCATGCTCCAGAAGTTCTTGGCTGCTGTGATCGCCGAGGAATGGGCACGCGCATACGACACGTCGTCGCCGCCTGGCCCGATTCTTGACAATTTCCCTCTCGCAGGCGAACTCAGTGCAAAAGCCCTCGCTTTCCTCCAAGGAACGCCTCCCATTGCATATCATGAAATGGCATTTACTCTTCACCGCATACATGCCGAGTGTTATTCGCTCTTACATTGCTTCTCGAGTGACTGCAAGATTCCCATCTCGCTCATCCCTCACCTCGGAAACGAGATCGATATCACCGGTACGAAGACGGAGTGCTTCACTATTGACACTGCACACCAGGCTGTAGGGGCCATGTACACAAAACTCAAGGAGAGCCTCGGAAGGACGAAAAAGCGCGAGTTAGGCGTTATCGCGGAGAAGAGACGTAAAGTCGTGCAAAGTATCGAACATTACGCTGAAGTAAAGGCCCAGCATGACGCTCGTGTCTCGGCTGCTTTCGCGGCAGCATTCGTGGCATTTAGAAGCACACCGGACAAAGTGAGCCCTGTGGTGAAGGGAATTATGAATGGCATCAAGGTGAATTCAGGACTTTTACCCTTGGATGATTACTCAATAATGCATAGAATGAGGAGAACCTAGACCTCCAAACACGTTCCGCAGTTGCCGTTGCCAATTTCATTGACTTCTGCGTGCAGCACAATATCAGCCAGCCTCCAGATAAGATTGTGAAAAATCTCTGCACGTTCCTTTGCCAGGACGTAGATCAAACGCCAACATTTGCATACTCGCGGGCAATCTATAAAGGGATTCTTACGTTACGATCATGGTCCAAAATCTTGCCGGGTAGGGGAGGGAAAGAGATACAAGAAGGGGAAGAACATGCGAAATCGGGAGACGAAGCCACGAAAACGAAACTTTCTAGAAGGGGAGCAGGCCTTGCATTTGAACGGCTATCGGTGAAATTCGGACCGCGCCTTTTCGATGCCATCCCCAAGATGTGGCAATCTATGGCAGGTGGTCTGTTGAGTGCATGTAGTGCAGGTACGACCAAGCATTCCTTCAAGGCTACAGCGGTTTGCAATTACCATTCCTTTGGCAGGATCCCCCGAAGAAGCGGACGTTTCCTTGGAGAAACAATACGGTCAGGATGTCATTGACTCTCTGAGTGTTGTTGAGGCCGTTTCACCCACACTGGACCCTGCATTGTGGTCCAGACTCGCCGAGCTGTTCCCTGCCATTGCTATTGCTCTTCGGAGTAAATTTGCGATTATCCGGCAGACGGCTGCGCGATGCCTTGCGACCGTCTGTGAAGTCATGACCGTAGAGGCTATGCGCTTCGTGATAGAACAACTTATCCCACTGATTGGGGATGCAGTCATACTTTCGAACAGGCAGGGAGCCGCAGAAGCCATTTACCGTGCGTTTATTGTTATCACCAATACCATTTGCGAGAACTTCACTAGATATGACACACTAGACATTGTGCAGAAGCTTGACATCAAAACACTTCCTTATGTCATATTCTTGATCGTCCCCGTACTTGGAAGAATGAGTGATTCGGATGACGATATTCGATCAGCGGCAACAAACACGTTTGCATCATTGGTGAAGATGGTTCCATTAGAGGTAAGCACTTTTTATTGAGAAAGTTCTGGTTTTCAATCAACGCCCATAGGCTGGCTTGCCTGATCCGCCCGGTTTCCCAGAGGAATTGCTGAAGCGCCGACAGGAGGAGAGACAATTCTTGTCACAACTACTCGATGGGAGCAAAGTTGAACCGTATATGATCCCTGTCAAGATTAACGCAGAGCTACGGAAGTACCAGCAAGAAGGTGTCAACTGGTTGGCCTTCCTTGCAAAGTATCAACTTCATGGTGTTCTTTGTGATGGTGGGTTACTTCGTTATTTCTCGCAAGCCAAGCTTCACGTACCAACGATATCTGTAGATATGGGCCTTGGAAAGACGCTTCAGTCAATATGTATACTGGCCAGCAAACACGCAGAGCGCGCCAAGAAATACAAAGAAACATTGTCCCCAGACCTAGTTCACCTACCGTCGCTTATCATCTGCCCGCCGACGCTCACAGGACATTGGTATTACGAGATCTTGAAGTACGCAGAAAACCTCCGACCCATCCTGTACACTGGAAGCTCGAAAGAGCGATCAAAGCTTCTCTCTAAATTAGCCACTATGGATGTCGTGATTACCTCATACGAAGTTGTCCGAAATGACATAGGGAGTCTGGAAGACATTAACTGGCTCTACTGCATCCTTGACGAAGGACATGTTATCAAGAACGCGAAGACAAAACTGACGAAGGCAGTCAAGGCTATCCAAGCGCAGCATCGGCTGATCCTGTCGGGAACGCCAATCCAAAACAATGTACTGGAGCTCTGGAGCTTGTTTGATTTCCTGATGCCTGGGTTCCTTGGCACAGAGACTTCGTTTAACGAGCGATTTAGCAAGCCTATTCTTTCTGGCCGAGACGGCAAGGCGAAGACCAGTGAAGCTGGTATGTTCTTTGCTTTCGTACATCTTTACGAGATCGAGATCGAATTTCCCTTGCAGCTGCTTTGGCGCTAGAAGCATTGCATAAACAAGTTTTGCCTTTTCTGCTCCGTCGTTTGAAGGAAGATGTGTTAAACGACCTACCACCGAAGATCATTCAAGACTATTATTGCGAACTATCAGACGTACAGAAGCTTCTCTACGACGACTTCTCGAAATCGGAAGCAAAAACAGAGGTCGAGGGCGCCATTCAGTCGACGGCTTCAGGGAGATCCGCAAAGGACGGTGGTCAACAACACGTTTTCCAATCATTGCAATACCTTCGCAAGCTCTGCAATCACCCTTCGCTTGTACTGAAGACTAACAGCGATGCGGTCACGTCAGCTCTAGCTAAGATCGGATGTAATCTTGATAACCTGAGCGATATCCAGCACGCACCAAAGCTGCAGGCATTACGGTAGGCCGAGCTGATGCTATTTTAGAACTTACTTATCAATGTTCTCAGCCAACTGTTGAATGATTGCGGCATAGGCGGCACTTTGATTGCCGACGGAGGCAAAGCTGAGCTGAGCGAAGGAGTATCGGATGCACCGAGTGGAACATTCTCTCAGCATCGCGCTCTCATCTTTTGCCAGATGAAACAGATGGTGGACATCATTGAAAACGACTTGTTCAAGCAGTGTATGCCTTCCGTTACGTATATGCGACTCGATGGTGGGACGGATCTAAACAAACGGCATGCGATTGTACAGACATTCAACTCGGACCCTAGCATCGACTGTCTCCTGCTGACTACGCACGTTGGAGGGCTAGGGCTTACTTTGACCGGAGCTGATACGGTCATCTTCGTGGAACACGATTGGAACCCAATGAAAGACTTGCAGGCAATGGATCGAGCTCATCGCATTGGCCAGAAGAAAGTTGTCAACGTGTATCGACTAATTACCAAAGGAACCCTAGAAGAAAAAATCATGGGGTATGTCAATATTTTCCAGATTATACCCGTCGCTGACTTGTCTCGAAGGTTGCAGCGATTCAAGCTCAACATCGCGCATTCGGTTGTCACTCAACAAAATTCTGGTCTCTCCTCCATGGACACGGACCTCGTTCTAGATCTCTTCAAACGAACATCCCAGGAGGAGGATGCGGCGGCAGTGGCAAAGAAGGTGAAGGAAACGAAAGATGTAGCTGGACCTACCCGTCAAAAAAACATTCTGCAAGGTCTCGAAGAATTGCCACCAGAAGACGAATACGAAGGCCTGGATCTCTCGAGTTTCATGGGCTCTTTGGGGATGCAATGAACTTGTTGCCTTGCACTGCACCTTCATCGATCATTTTACATGGACAGTTTTTTGGGTTGTTTCCAGCTATCTCCAGCACGACTACATATGTTGCATCTAAAGTGAACTGTAACGATACATGCCGATAATGTGTAACGTAGACCTCCCATCTCCGTAGAGTCTTGTGCCGATAGTACGTCAAGCTTCAAGTGGGCCTTGTTCACCGAATGCTAGTACATCCCACCGTCGACATTGCCTGAGCTACTCAAGCACTTGTTTGCCATCACATCATGGCGACGATCTCTGGCATCGGACTATCTGGACAGCTCACACAGGCCTTTTCCGCTGCTTCCGAGGGCAAGAATGTCCGGTTTATCAAGATCGCCATTCAGGACGGTGCGAGGTCATCCTCACCCATTAGCCAGGTACGAACCTCACCTGGTCACACTCACTAGAGTCTCTCGTTCCAGTCGCTTCGATCGACATTTCTGGTTCCTTCAGCGATGATCTCGGTCTCCTTCAGGACCATTTAGAGGAAGACGTTCCATGCTACGTACTCGCACGGCTGGACGATTCACCAGCAGACTCTGGCTGGCTGGCAATCAATTACGTGCCCGACGCCGCCATGGTCAAACAAAAGGTGATTGCCTGTGCCCTCACCCTCGCCTGATGACTTCGTAATGCCACTTTGATCAGATGCTCTACGCCTCGACTCGCAATGCACTGACGAAGTCTCTTGGATCAGCTGTATTCACGGACAGTCTGTTCGCCACATCCAAATTGGATCTCACGCCAGATGCTTATGCTGCTCACAAACGACACCAAGCTGCACCTAAACCCTTGAGTGCACGAGAACAGGAGATAGCGGACATCAAGGCGGCCGAAAGGGAAGCAGGTGCCAGCTATGAGGGCAGTAGGGTGAGGCAGAATCACCTTGGGAACCAGGAGATCGGATATACTTGGGTGGCGGAAGCCAGGGAGGCTATTGGAGAGCTACGTGCTGTGGAGGGCAGCCGTCTCGTGATTCTGGTCAGCCTCGCTCGGTGACGTCGTGACCGCTTGCACTGATCCGTCGGCCTTGAATGTCTCAGCAAATCGACGGGTCAGAACAGATCGTGCTAAATGGCAGCGTGCCGATCGACAATGTTGGCGCGCTTTCCGCGAACATTCCCCTCTCAGACCCTTGTATGTGTTGATGATCTCTCTTTGTATGCGACGAGGAGTCATGATTCCATAGCCTACTGTGTGTTCACTTGGCGGGACGCCTCGCCGCACAAGCGCGATATTGGTGGCAAGGTTCCGTTGATATCACGTAGTCAACACTGATCTCGATTTGGGGTAGTGTTCATCTACTCCTGCCCAAGCTCGTCGCCAATCAAGTCTCGCATGGTCTACTCGACCGGTGCCTCCGCCATCTTCAGACAAGTGAGAAGTATTCTGGGCGAAGAGCGTGGTTTCGTTCTTGCATCCCGAAAGATAGAAACCTCCGATCCTAGAGAGTTGACGGCCACCTTTCTCAAAGAGGAACTCAACACGGGTGGGGGAATAGGCGACGGGAACGCCACTACTTTTACGCGGCCAGCGGCACCGAATACCTCGTTTGCTAGGCCAAAAGGGCCAGGAAGGAGACGCTGATACTTTGGGGTGCATGACTGAGTCTGTACTGTGCGAGTACTTGGACGGCTCGACGGATGAGCTCCGGCTGCTCGATTGGTACTATATAATAAACACGCACGAAAACCACTATCGCTTGTGCTTGTTGGTTCTGGTCCCTTCCCTGCTGTTTCGCGCTCGCCGACGCTCGTGTTTCGTCATGCTGAGCGTCCGAGTTCTCAATAGGGCATTCACGCCCGTCGTCCTGAGGACGCGTCTCGCGTTGAGGCTGAGAAGAAGCTACAGCACGCCTGTGCAAACTCCCAGATCCAAAGTATGGTCGTCCGCCGACGAGGCAGTCAGGAGCGTCAAGTCTGGCGATGTGTTGCTTTGTGGAGGTGAGCCTCAGCTCCGGCGATGGGCCTAGTCGGCACTCACAGCATCGACCGTAGGGTTTGGGCTCGCCGGTGTTCCAGGTGCGGTCGCAGTGATGGCCTGGCAGTCATCCCGAGTATCCACTAGTTTCCAGATACCCTGCTCACGGCATTGGCAAAACGAAAGGATGTCGCTAGTCTTATTGCCGTATCCAACAACGCGGGAGCAGGCGACAATGGTCTAGGTATGTATGACGTTCCCCAACGGCACACAAACCACCAGACTCAATCGGGTACAGGAAAGTTGTTCAATACCAACCAGATAGACAAGATCATCGCATCATACCCAGGAGGGTTCGTCCATCAGCTCTTCCAGCCTTTACACCTCAAATGCTGTTCGTCTATAGGAACAAAGCTTTCGAAGCGTTGTATCTCAACGGCAAGGTTTCCATGGAACTTTGTCCACAGGGCAGTCTCGCGGAACGCATACGTGCTCATGCAGCTGGTATACCTGCGTTCTTCAGCCCTACCGGTGCTTCTACTGCAGTTGAGGAGGGCGCGATACCAGTGAGATACAACGAGGGCGGCCTCGCCAAAGGCGTCAAAATACCAGGTGTGAAGAAAGAGACGCGCGAATTCAATGGTCGCAAGTATGTCATGGAGACCGCCATCTCTGGTGATGTCGCGTTCATCAGAGCTTGGAAAGTTGACGAAGTGGGCAACTGTGTTTTCCGGTGAGCGGAGGGGACTCGACCGTCTCGCCGACAGTGTCTCAACGTGCTTGTCTCAGCTTTGCTCAAAACAACTTCAACACTGCCATGGCCAAAAATGCTAAACTGACCATCGTCGAGGTAAGCTGATGACATTCTTCATTCACAATTGTTGTTTATTCGCCCCTAGGCCGATGAGATAGTCCCCGTCGGTTCCCTGGATGTCAACACGATCCACATTCCTGGTATTTATGTGGACCGTGTGGTTCCTGCGATTGAACCCAAGCGTATCGAGTTTGTGACATTAGCTCCGAGCGAATCCGCGGGGGAAAGCGAGCCACTGAGTGCTGAGAAGGTTGCTGCATTGGCCCAAAGACATAAGATTGCCAAACGCGCCGCAAAGGAGATTCAGGATGGGTTCTACGTGAACCTCGGCATCGGCATGCCAACGCTTGTGCCCGAACACTTGCCGGAAGATGTCCACGTTTGGTTGCAAAGTGAGAACGGTGTCCTCGGAATGGGACCGTACCCTACCAAGGAACAGGTCGACCCGTGAGTGCGATTCTGCTGATGGCCCGCTCGCCTTTGAGTCACTGACCACGATGCAAAGGGATCTCATCAATGCTGGAAAGGAAACTATTACACTCGTGCCCGGTGCTTCGATCTTTGGTGCGTGTTCCAAATAGCGTGTCGTTCTTGACTGAATTCACGAATAGATTCTTCCGAGTCCTTTGCAATGATTCGCGGCGGGCATATCGACGTCGCGATCCTGGGCGTTAGTTTGTTTGGCCTTGCCTCCCTCGTCCGGTCTTGCTCATACATCTCATTGCTTGGTAGGCCATGCAAGTTTCGCAGGCTGGCGATATCGCCAACTTTATGATTCCGGGCAAGCTGGTTAAAGGTACGCACTCACAGCGAACTTGAACTGTCTCGTTCGGCACACACATGGTCTGTCCTTGTGCAGGCATCGGCGGGGCCATGGACCTTGTCTCGAATCCCGACAAGACCAGGGTGATCGCAGTGATGGAACACTGCGCGAAAGACGGCAGCCCCAAGATTCTCAAGCAGTGCACCCTTCCTCTTACTGGAGCACGGACAGTGAGCCAGATTATCACCGAGCTTGCCGTTTTCGACGTGGACCGGAAGAATGGCGCGCTCGAGCTGGTGGAGTTGCAGGAGGGAGCTACGCTGGAAGAAGTCAGGGCGAAGACTGATTGTGACTTCAAGGATTCACGAAATCTTGGCAGACCATGATTGTCCTAGTTCGCTTTTCCTTCTGTACGCAACGGGTGTCGGAGGATCATTGTAGTAATACATCAAACATCACATGCCGGCCTTGCGTAGTACGGCGCATCACCTGCCGGAAACTTGGCGTTGTGACAGACCGAGAGCGTTGCGTGGTGATCCTCTCTTATAAAGTGGCCCGCACTTGCGAGATGTTGGAAGGCCGGCGTGCCTCCAAGGGGAGAATGTTCGTATACGAGCTATCATGACCACGTGACTGTACAATTTCCGCCATTTCCCACAAAATCAATGAATGTATTTGCTTCGGATTATGATCATGTATTAGCAATGGTGCCGGTGACGGGTCAAACCCATCACACCGTCACGCATTGTCACACAAGTCGTGTTGAGAGCCCAACGCGCTTCGCAATGTAGAGTTGGCAGGAACAAAGGTAATGATAACTGTGATCAGTGAAAGAGTTTTGCTGGTGGCACGAGGGTGAGAGATCACTGGATGAGCATGAGCCGGCGAGGACCCAAGACGGCTGGGGGGGTGCGGCAACAACGGAGTCAGGGAACTGAGGGATAGGAAGGGCGCTTGCTTGCAAGTCTGCGGGCCGAGGTACCGAATGGCTGAAGCGGAGTGTGAATTCCAGTGCAGGGTGACATGTGACACCCCTGTATCGTCTTGTCATGCTGGCAAGGTGGAATCCCTTGATCCAAGGACGGACACCCCAGAAACGTTCTAGCATACATTCTGAACATGCACTAGGAAAACCAGCTTCTGATCCGCACAAGATCAGTTTGGATCCGGCTGCAAAGGTCTGCAAACGACTGCTGACATCTCTGCCGACCACACATTCCGCACAACAACTGTCGTCACGGTTGTTTCAAATGTTCTCTACGTACAAACATGTTGTATTCGTATTTCAGTGTGTAGTATCACGAGCTCAGCATGCGCATTCACATGGCCATTGGCCATGATATTTGTCGTGGTGGCTTCATCCCACCCGGTCAGAAGAGATTCGAGTACTAACCTTAGTCAAAAGATCTTGGATCTCTAGAGCCACCTTGTACAGCAAGGCGTCTTCCACCGAAACCCGCTATCTCAGGCTCCGAGCTGCAATGTATCGTCCTATGTTAAACTCTGGACACGATTGGCGAGGGAAGATGTCAGGACTAACGGCGATGTCCTCGGGAGTGTCCCCGTCTAGCTAACACCTTTTTTTTGTGATGCTCGTGTAGGGCGTTCGCCCTTTATCGGACATTTGCATCTGCTCTAAATAATCGGGGGGTCGAAGAGGGTGTGCTCAGGTCTTATCTACATGGTGGGGCCCGCGGAGCGTCGTGTGCATAGGCTAGATGTACATGGGCTTGGCGAAGGCACAATGTAATTTATGGTAAGGTGTGGTTGTGTGGTATTGCGCGGAGCTGGAGGGGTGAGAGGGTGTCGGTGTTGGGTGCGGGCCAAGTGCTTGGAGAATCCAAGGGACCTGATGGTGGTGATCGCGCTACAACGGATGACTCCATCTAGTCGTGGGGCTGGATGGGGTGAGGGTCGCGCTGGCGGGCGAGGTAGCTAACGCCTGCTTGCCAAATCCAAGCCTTGGCGACGCACATCGTCTACCATTCGGGCACGCAGAAACGTTGATCGCTATCCTTTCAGAGGCATGGACAGCTCACAGACGTTTCAAATAACATAGGCTCGGACTCGGGCGGCCTATGCGAGTACCACTTTTCGCAGCCAAGTGACGTGTTAATCGACAATCTCGGATCAGGATACTCGAACCAGGACGACTAGACAAACCGTATGGGCGATGTCATACGTTGGAAGTTCGTTCCTAGGCCCCCCCTTCTTCAGGGTTTTGCTAACTTTGGTTAGCAACGGACGTAGTTAGAGGGCAAAATGTCATTGAAACTAGTACCCGAAGAGCGTACCAATGACATACTTGGATTCTTCACCCCGCCAGAGCTTCCATGGCTGTCTAAGTGGTGGAGCACTCGTTTGCTCCGATGCGGGTAAATCTAGGGATGGTATGTTCATGGAAATGAAAAAGCGATTACAGTACTAGCGACCGCCGGTAAGGCTGCCTCTGCACCGAAAGCAGAAAAGACTGAGAACCTTGTGTCAAGATGAGTCTCGTATGCATGCTTCCCTGGCTGCCAGTCTGAAGCTCTTGTTTCAGATAATTATGAATAGTTGTAACAACGTGATAAGGAGCACAAAGCTTACTATTATGAAAGAGGCTTTTCAACTAGGACGCGTCTCAGCTGTGACAAAGCTGAAGGGGTAGTACTCACTGAAACTCTGCCACCAGGTGTGGCGCGCTGTTCCGATCCTAGGGCATTCGTAGAGGGTGACGTGCTGTGCAGAGATGATGGATACAACTCATGCCGACGCCGGTGTTGGGACTTCCACTCTGGTCCAGGTGAGAACGGCGCCGTGGGGAGGTACCCGTGATGCCTCTAATGCCGGCCAGCTCGTGGTTACGGCGTGGTGTGGCAGAACGCACAAGACTCGACGGATGCGAGGACAGATTCGCTGGTGCATTGCTGCAGTATGTCCATTCTTGGTCCCAGTCGCCAAGAGGATGCCCATCTTGGTGCGCAAACTCGTGAGCTGCGCTACTCACAAAGTACGATGCACCGACGCGCGACGAGGCCGCCGCAACCACGGTCCCACAAGAGTGCACGCTTTGTAGGTGCTCGTGCGGTTCTCGAGGACTGGCCAGATTCGCGCCAAACGCGAAATCTGGGGCTGTGACACCGCCCAAGGCCGATGAGGTCCAGGTCATCGTGGTGATGCATCGCAGCGAGACGTCGGTAGTTATGGCTGTCCGTGTTTCGCTGCAGGTCGAATACTGTGATAACACGCTGCTGTGCGGGGTGACGCCCATGGAGCAACAGAAAAATTGCCTGCGCGCGTGTCGTGTTGGCTTTTGCCGGGTTTAGTATCCAGCCCAACTTGGCTCTCTGCCGTCGACCGCGATGAACTGGCTCGTCAACTTCTTCGCCGCTGGCTCCAAGCAGTCTCTGCGCAGAGACCAGGCAATCTCGACCACCCACGAGGCCTTCTCCCTCCCAACCGCCTCCTCCCCCGTGCTGCCCACCCACCCCTTTGGCTCTGAGACCCTCCAGCCCCCGGATCCCCCCAGCCCCTCCTACACTTACCCGCCTCAGTCCCCCGTGAGTGCATACAACTATACCCCGACAGCGTGAGTGGCCCTCCCGTTTCTTTCTTATCTGCCCGCTGAGCTCGCGTATCCCCCTAGCTCGCGGTCGCGACCAACCTCTCTTCTTCCTCTACACAATATACCGTACGCTGATGCAATGACTCCACCGCCCCCATATCCACCATTGACCGTTACATGGAATCGTATAAAAGGCTGGCTTTCCCGGGATTACCCAGAGCTGGGAGACACTCTCAATTACGGAATTATTCCTCAAGACTTGGCACAAATAGAGATGCAGTTTGGCTTCGCGCTCCCACAAGCTGTTCGAGACTCGTACTTGGTGGTCGACGGTCAAGAGGCCGAGTCCTCCGCGGGATGCTCCGAGGGTCTCTTCTTTGGGCTCTCCCTCCTGCCTCTGGAGGACGTCCTAGAGGAGTGGAGGTTCTGGAGGGAGGTCGATGACGATCCTACGACTGGTGCCAATCCCCGTCTTCGTGATCTCATGCAGTCGATACCAGACGGCTGGATACGCAAAGAATATTCGCAAAGAGGCTGGATACCCCTCGTGGTCGACAAGGCTGGCAACTATATCGGCGTAGATCTCAACCCTGGCGAAGGTGGAGGCATCGGACAAGTAATTGTCTTTGGCAGGGACTTTGACACCAAAGTTGTCCTTTGGAGTGGCGACGGCCCCGGTGGTTGGGCGAGGTGGTTGTCCAGTTTCGCGGATGAGTTGGAGAGTGGGGAGGGTTATGTGCTCGGACAGGGGAATGGCGAGGGCGAGGGCAGTGAGGATGAACTCGGGTATGAAGCCTACTTCTATGATGGGAATGGGCGAGGACAAGGGGACGGTGGGGGCGAGGGAGGTCCGGGTGGGTTGCGGATGTCTGGGCAATACAGGGGGTGGAACCCATTAGAAGCATGGGCAGACAAGAGCGTCAAAAAGTGGTATGAGGCAGGGCTTCTGCAAGATATGTCATCGCCCGCAGAGAGGACAAAGGTAGTCACTAGCGTTCTGCAATGTGAATTCTTCTGGCTAACTTTGCCGAACCTCCCAGGCTCCTGACAACCATGGTCTGGGTGTCCTGAACCTCAGCGAATCCGCAGCGGTAGTGCCCATACCGGTCTTTGGGAAGCAAGTCCCGTCCGGGTTTGCTGACGACACCAAAGCCAATACCCACGATGTTCCCGTCGTGTCCATTTCCAGGCCGCCGGCGCCTCAGCCCGTCAACTTGCCGAACGCGAATGACGTCATATCGCTCCCTTCCCCACCGGACTCGACTCGTTCCTCTGTCGACCTCGACCTCGAGGCTGGTCGCGGTGCGCGACGGCCCGCCATTGACGATATCGTCACGACCAGACCACCAGTACGGAAGGTGGCCCCGCCCGGTACTGTGTCCCACGGCGGCGTCTCCCCTGTCGAGCCATCCTTATCAGGCGAGGAAGAGACGAACTTGCTTACCATTCCTCCAGAGGCTGTTGGTTCACCCGTCGAGCCGGAGCCAGCACCAATATCCCAGACGGGTGTTGATGTCACAGAATCGAGTATATCATTCCCACCTGCAGATAGCGCCGTTCGACTGGTTGATGGAGACTCGTTGTCTGGCTCGGATTCGACAGCTCTTGCTGATGCAGATGAAGCTATCGTCTCCGACGTTTCTGCAAAGTCCAGTGAGTCCTCTTCCAAGAAAGAACAGGGCCACGACAATGCCAGGCCATCCAGCCTTTCGTCCTTCAAGAGACTCAGCGCACACTTTGCAAGCGGAAAACGGAAAACGGACTCTGTTAGTAGTGATAGTGTCAAAGAGGCACTATGACATCCCTTCCTTTTCGTTGAAACTCCCCTGCATATTTGGTTTAGTTCAACATGTATCCATGTGCTCCTCTTGCGTGCGCTAGTCTCGTACGCAGGCTTACTACGTCCCCCGTTTTTCAATCGGACATTGTCATTCCACTTCCTTGCGTTGAAACGCCATTCCTTTCCTTGAATCATGCCAATATCCACTCCCACGTTCCTCTCCTACCACAAAGCCATCGCATCTTCCTGTTCCTCTTCTCCTGTTCACTATACCCGTTCGCGTACTAGCTGCATCACGTACACTTGCGATCTCACTAATGTATGTCCAAGAGGCTCAGACAGAGTTTCTTGGTGAATTCACAACACATGTGCGCCGTTCGGTCTGACCTGTCGGTGCATGGAATCGAGTAATACGATTATACGTCACTTGTCGTCGCTTGTCCTCAGGCGAGACACCGCGACGGCCCCGAATGTGTTGGCGATACGTTCAAAACCTAGCACGACACGACATATTCAGCTCTCGAGACTCGCACCAAGATTGTTTATTCTGACTCGAAACACTCTGCTGCTTCGCGAGCTCAACATAGTTCTGCACGAGATCGAACGGCCTCTATCAGTCAGCTCGATACTCTACACTGGCACTACCACAAGACGAAACGCTCAACTCGTTTGAACTCCCCGCTCCTTGGAACGACACACGTTGGGTAGACAATCAAATCTGTCTCGAGCAACCACCTTCTGGCCGCCGTGTTGGGCCGTGCTGGTCAGTCAGCGTAGGCAACCCAGAACGACGAAAGCACGGGTTAGATTCACTGCATATTTCTTTGCAACACAGCGCAGAGAGGTGTAAAATAATCCGAAACTCCAAGGACAATATGAATAAAAGCGTCTTATCCCCGGACAAGCCGATTCCTGAGGTCAAAAGGTTGCCGTATTTTGTGCGTGTCTTCGGAGCGGCCTTTCACCGGAAGAATTGGCAGGTGTCGATCAACGAGGCACAGCCAACGTGTGGTATCTGGCCTTCATTCAAGATTTCGTAGACGCTAGATCACGTTCAAATAGGTGGATGAGCGTTCTACTCCTGCACGAATGCCCATGCATACCTAATGCTCGATTAAGGATGTCCGTTCTCTCGTGGGCGTACCGAGGGATCACTGCGATTGGCTCCTCGTCTGGGACAGCTTCGATAACGGATTCTATTGAAAGAGATCGCTGAGTGAGTAATGCACGTGTTTTTCTTCTTTTGCCTCGGATGGGGACTGACAATCGCTGAGGGCGGGCTCTGCAACGCAGAGAATGATCAACCAGCTGAACTCAAATCTGATGGAAACAAACTCGTTTGACTCAGCGGTATGTAGTAGTCTCTATGGAAAGGCGAAGGCATGAACCATTCAGGTCTGTCTTCGTGGTCTCCACTTCCTTGGTTGTCGAGCACCTGTGTAGCGAAGGCCTCTGAAAACCTGGCCGCGCGTGCTGTTCGCTTATGAGCAAGTGGGGCATATTTCGACATGGCAACACTGGAGGAGCACGCACATTGTCTACTTTTCGACCCAAGTCTACTGAGAGACGGTCATCGAAAGGCGAAGGACCCTTGCGGAAGTCATTGCGGACAAGACGACTGGAAATTTGGCGAAGGTTTGTCCGTGAATATTTGACGCCGCCCGTCTCAGTGATCAAGCGCCGTGATCGATTAATCTGTCGCCACATTTCCCATGTCACCCGCGACACCAGAAACAAGAGGTTCAGAGATGCTACTCTTCAAACGAGTGTTGATGACTGAAGTCGGTACTTTTGGGTGCTTATTGTTGAGGCATTACCTCTTCTGTGCACAGCCAATGAAAAATATTGGAGGGCCTGCCATTTTCACAACAAGTACAGCCGTCTACGTTCGTATTGTCTTCGGGAAAAAGACACTGATCTCAGGCAAGTACTTGATAAGCTTGCACTCCATGGCAGGCTTTGGCAGCCAGGCATGAACGTTAACTTTGAAGTTAAGTTTAGGTCGGACACCCCTCCATACCCTCCCGCTTGTCAATGCATTCCGACCAAGGCCATTTTATTAAATGTTGATAAGCATTGTCGGCCTTCTGCTTCCGCCCTCCTAGCAGCGGCGGGAGTGCCGCTGACTTCCATTCCCTCTCTTGGAGTGCAACGAACGTGCATCTTGTTCTGGGTGGAGGCCGGAGGTCGGGTGTACGGTTATCAGCTTGTGGGACATCGGTTACAGCACAACGACACTGTCCTGGTGCAGCGTTGGATTCTTTGTGAGCACTACCATGATTCACGAAAGAGCACTCGGTATCCAGTTCTGCAGAAGCGCAAAAACTCGCATTTTTTCCTCGCAGACTACGATAACAAAAATTACTCCCCCGCCTAGTGCACTCCATGCCGTTGGGTTCCCGACAACTTCATCCTTTGGTTCCTGAGGCCATCCCTCCCCGCCCTCCAAGCCTGTCTCCACAGCCGTATGGCCCTCCTACTCGTCATTCTGGGATATTATCTCGCTACGCTCCAACGGCCACATACCTGAGCATATAAAGATAGGTGCTAACTCTTCGTGGGCTGGCATGTCTTCGCCAAACCAAGACCACTTCTTCCAGCTGGGATCAGAGTTGGAATCTGACTTGGTCCACAAGCTGCGTACTGTATTTGTTTACAATCCCGTGATGGAGCTCGAGGTAGACAAGTTGCCCCACACGCTATCTGTCACTGAACATTTGCAGGGGATGGCATATGAGATCGAAGGTCCTACCAGTACCGAAGACCTGCCTGCTCCTTCTGTACGTGCCGTGACACTCACTGTTGTCTATCCGAACTCTAAAGCCTCATCTCACAGATAAATGAGCATTGTGGCTGCTGTACAGGTTTCGAAGATGTGAGCATCACGTTCATTGTTAACCGTTGCCCCATTACATAATAACCCTTGGTCCAGGTGTTGTGGGAGCTAGAGCATCCATCTCCGAGTGCCCAACTGCCGTGTTCACGGGGACTTTGTGGGTGGCAAGATAAGGGCGCGTCTCACGCCTGCGGCAAATGGCTTCATTGCGAGACCGTTCACCTTCACTTCAAAGACATTCATGGGATCAAGAACCTCAATGAACATGAAAAGATAGAGTGTCGTTGGGTTGATTGCTCCGCTCGCATCGGTCGAAAGAATTTTGTGAGACACATCCGCGAAGCTCACATGGGCCACCCGAGAGACAAGAAACATTGATGGCGTGTTGGTGTAGTGGATGCTGGCACCGGCAGATAAATAGTACATGGGCTTTGCTAGTAGTAGCATAGTCATCGCAAGACGCCTTTATTTGCAGGCTACTATCCCCTACCATCAGTTCGGCACCTACCACTAGTTCGGCAGTCACATTTGTCACAAAATGTCACATATCGTCACGTAGCCTGAGACACTGGCTGAGTTCGTATTTCGTCCAACTCCGAGTACTAGAAGTCGGCACGCGTCTCGCGCTTCCCTATCGTATTTTAGACTCCGCTTCAGCAGGATTTCGGCGAGTGACACCCAGCGTGAGGCTGCGTGACAGAGGCTGGCAGAGCGATCCCAAAAACCACATCATTATTTTTGTTCGTTCAGCTTGGAGGGCGTACATATACTGAAAAAACCGAAACAGGGATAGAAAACTAGCTAAAGTGTTGTGTTTTTGACAAAGTGCCAAACTGGTGGTAGGTGCCGGACTGATGGTGGGGGATAGTGTCGGGCGTAGCTGTCACGTGATCGCGTTCTGTGGAATTTTCGTGGACTTGGACGCGCTTGGTTCGGGTCCAATTTGTTGCCAGCTGCCGCAAGGACTCTGTGTCGTCGGGTGAGCCAGCAGCTGCGATGCCCTCTTTCCTTTACGCCATCTTCCACCCCCTACGTACTCTCAACCTATGGCTCGAAAACGATCCAAGGGCTAGCGTGCTCGAGCTCTTGTACCTCCTCACTGTGTTCTCGGCCTTTGGGATCTGGTTAGTCTTTGATCGCTACCAGAAGGCGCACAACAGCGCCGTCCCTTTTAGACACAACGTTCCCGAGGTACGTGGCCGGACCTTGTTTGATACTAGTCATCTAATGTCGGTCGCTTACTAGGCTGCAGACCCGCAGTGGGAGTCGCTGCGAATCCATAACGCCAGCCTCACATCGCATCTCACTGAACCGGACCTGCTCCCTCACCATTTTATGGGTAGCAGAGATTACATTACGTGTTTCGACCCCGCGAACGCGTTACATATCAAGACGGTCATAGCGGATAACGAACGTGAAATCCAGGCGAAGATACAGCGGGCGAAGCACGCGCAGGTTTCGTGGGCAGAAACCACTTTTGCTCAACGGCGCAGGGTGATGCGGAGTCTACTCAAGTGGCTCGTCGAAAACCAGGAAGCATGTGCGAGGGTCGCGTGCCGCGATACAGGCAAGACTCGTAAGTTCAGTGTACTTCGAGTATGGTCGAATAAATGAACTAGTTCGCTCCAGTGATTGATGCTGCCTTTGGCGAGATCATAGCGACGTGCTCGAAGCTAGAATGGTTGATCAATCACGGAGAACGTGCTTTACGAACCGAAACGAGATATTCGAATCTATTGTTGAGCTACAAGAAGTCTCAGGTCATTTACGAGCCCAGGGGCGTGGTTTGTGCTATCGTATCCTGGAATTACCGTGAGTGCATTTGCATACTCACTGGCGCGCTTGTTTTCTCATAGCAGCCCACAGCATTGCATAATGCGTGGTCACCAATCATTGCATCAATCTTTGCTGGAAATGCCATTGTGCTAAAGTGTTCTGAGCACGTTGTATGGTCAACTGATTGGTTTGTTGGAGCAATACACAAGGCACTCGAAGTCTGTGGCCACGATGCTGATATAGTTCAAGTGAGTGAACTGCTTTCGTTTATAACCCATCTCTGAGCGTATTTCCAGACGGTTTGTTGCTGGCCTGACAAGGCAGAGATATTGACTAAGTCACCTTTGATTAAACACATCACGTTCATTGGTTCCGAGGAAATCGGGCGCAAGGTAGCGCGAGCGGAACACACCCACGATGGTTTACTTAACAAATTTCAGGTAGCCGTGGCTGCAACGGATCATCTTACCCCTGTCACGCTAGAACTGGGCGGCAAAGATCCTGCTATCATTCTTCCTGACACTGACATCCAAAAATGGGCAAGTATCTGGATGCGCGGTATCTTGTGAGTTTGATTGATCGTACCCTGTTTATAACACTTTTGACTTTTGACAGCCAAAATGCCGGTCAGAATTGCATTGGCATTGAGCGCCTGATTGTACACTCTGAACAATATGACGAGCTTTATGAAACGTTGACGGAGCGAGCCAAAAAGTTGCGGGTTGGCTCTGTCTTGGCACCATCGAGAGAAGGGTACATCAATACGGTCGATTGTGGAAGCATGCTTGTGAACGATCGTTTTGACATACTTGAAAACCTCATTTTCGAAGCTCATGAAGCTGGCGGCCAGATGGATGTTGGTGGAAAGAAGTATCTCCATTCTTCTTCTGCTGGCAACGCATACTTCTCGGCGACAGTGCTCGGCGATGTCGATCCCAAGTCCAGGATTGCGCAGACAGAACGTGAGCAATGACGGAAGCCAACTTCTCACGCTAACAATCGAGCCAGTTTTTGCACCAATTGCATTGCTCATACGTTATGATGACATCGAAGAAGCGATCAAGATTGCGAATGGTACCCGATATGGCCTCGGAGCGAGTGTTTTTGGGCCCCATCAAGATCTGTGCTTGGAGGTTGCTCGGGAATTGGAATGTGGCATGGTGTCCATCAACGATTTCGGGGTATTCTACGTGAGTTTTTATTGGCAATCGTCTGCCGATGTGTCTGATAGATCTACGCAGCTGAAGTATGTGAATAGTCCATCGCTATAAGTTGACACTCGGATCGGTCTTTCTCCAGTCAGGACCTTCCTTTTGGTGGAACGAAAGCAAGCGGTTACGGACGTTTTGGTGTGTCTTGGACCCATGTGGCACACGATCCATTTCTAAACGTTCAGCACAGGCGGCCCCGAGGGTCTCCGTGCGCTGACAAACCCCAAGGCCATTGTTTATGACCGATGGCCATCGCTCATTCAGACAAGGATCCCAAAAGTTATTGACTATCCCATCCGCTCTTTAGTGCGAAGCTGGTTCGGGTTTTCTGCTCTTTGCTGGAACCTCTATTGATCTGGTTCTGTTGGTCAGGGACTTCGTCAGTGGACTTGTCATCCTCCTTTATGCCGATAGCTATCGTACGCGGTTCCACGGGCTGGTGCAACTCGCCCAAGCTTCCCAGAGATGACATTTGCATGTGGTTTTTTTTTGGAAAAGTAATTGGAACAAGCACTAAGCTGGGGGAGATAATATACCACACGATCTGATATATTTTATTTGCTCCGAGACCTGGGCGTGAGTCACTCGAAGCTCGACAGAAGGTTCCGTGCAGGCACGTGACACAGCATGCACGGCGACCATGGTCTGCGTCATTGACGCTTGCGACAGCCGACGAACTCGACCACTACCACCAGAGCATGCACACAACGGCCTGAACGGTCATCAAATATCTTGCTTTCGCGCATGGCACCACATTCTGTGGGCTTGTTTACATCCACCCTTGTTGTCTGTCAACGACTACGGACGCTCGCAGACACGGCCTTGCGGTCTTTCGGAATGTGCGTGCCAGCCCAAGCATACACGATTGGGTTTCCTAACGCAGTCACAGTCATTGTGCAACACACCAAATCCGTCTCATTCTCGTGTCTGCAGCAGTCATTACTTCCCTGTCTTATCCTGCACTGGCCATTTACTATTCCACTCCTTCGTATTCGCGCCTTGCATCCACATCAAATGTTGTCGACTCATTCCTCGCTGACTACGTCGCCTTCGGTAGCGACGCCCTCCGTGATCTCCAGGACTTCTGGCAGGGTCAAGCTAATATTCAAATACTTGATGATGAGCTGACCCGTGCGCGCTGCGGCACCGACCGCACCCTCCGAGTGGAGCGCATTTTGATACGCAGCAACATGGCTGACGATGCTGGTGCCTTAACCAGTCAAACGCTAGTGTCCGCCCTGCAGCTTGAACAACGGATATTGGAGCGCATCAGGTCCCAAGGGGTACCATGTCTTGAAGCAGTTACAAATGACTGCCTCGTGTTTAGTCCTCTTGCATTTTGGAATCACGATGAAGCACGCCTCCAATCGGACACGAACATCCCAAGTACTCTCAAAAACTATGATGGTGTTTCCGCGGCTGGGATTCCCATCACTCCTCAGATGGTTTTCGCTGGCCGGGCTTTCGAAAGAAGCACCGCAAACATCGACTCTGCAAAATTCCTTGTGCACACGTTCGTTTTCCCTGAATTCGACTGTTTAAACAAAGCCAGTCACGACAACTGGCTGGATATCTTGAAAAACCTCACCCAAGGCAATGATGCCTTTGCTGAAACAATTGAACCAACGCTCATCGCCCTTGAGGTCAGTTGAGCTTACTTTGCCTGTTCAAGACGGGTGTTGATGTCCGTTAGTATGATCACGGACTTTCCAAGAAGCAAGGTTTCTCATCCATTTCTTCTTTTGTTTATTTTGCATATGGAGTTTTTTTTGCCTATGTCAGGAGGTCTATGAAACGTATGAATGGTGTCCACACTAGAATTGGCTTGACCTTCACAGCATTTGTTGAGATCGCTGCTAGTACCATCACGAGCCTCAGTGTTTGTTCACTCATGCGCTTCAAAGTCACCATGGTTCCCTGGTGTGTTCGCACTGTTTCTTTGTGTAATCGTCGTTCTCATGCTAAGGCAACAGGAGTTTGCTACCAATAGTCATCATATTTGTCGGAGCAGAAAACATGTTCAACTTGGTACAGAACCAGATTGCTGTTGGGTTCTCTGGTTTACCTCCTTTGCTTAGGTTGATGCAGTCACGAGGACGTCTGTTACCCTTCCTGTGAAAGAGAGAATAGCAGAAGGCTTGAGTCGCGCAGGATTATCCAATACTCTCAAGGTTGTGGGCTACAACTGCGTGCTAGGAACCATTGCACGGATTTCTACCGGCTCCATTTCTCAGTTCTGTACGTTTGCGGTGGTGGTGCTGGTCGCTCATTGGTTCCTAGCACATACCTTTTTCTTGGCTGTGCTTTCGATCGATATCCAGCGGTTGGAGGTGGGTAACCCCACCTGCGTCTGTGGATGTCTGGTTTTCTGACAAGCCGCCTAAAGCTAGAGGAACTTATCAGACAAAACCCGAGCTTGACCCCGGCTGTGGCAGGTGCACAACAAGAGACTCTTTTGTCGACGCCTACTTCCTGGCAGCAGCGATTTGCATATCAGCTCCAAGTCATGCTCAAGGGTCGCGCTATCAAAAATATCAGTCTTTTGCTGGCAAGCCCTTTCTACTTTGGATCTTTTGAGGTACTCACCTTCGTATCAGCTCCTAGCGACCACTGCCACTCTCTACGTTCTCACCCGCCCTAGTGTATACGACGATACCAACCTCAGTACTACCTTTCAGCCCTCCTTCCCCATGTTTACCAAGCAGCCCATTAACCAAACCCAGGATCCGTCTTGGAGACTGTGGAAGGTGCTCAATCCAGAGGAGCATTCCCTCGTTCACTTGCGAATTGAGGTACCGACCATTGTTGCTTTCCAACCGGCTGGTACGGTCGGCCAGAGCGTTCAACAGAGCTTTCGGTCTTCCACACCAACATTGGATATCATGTTTTGGCTCCTCAAAATTCTTCCAGCTCCGATGGCATTGACAATTCTTCCTCTTTACGTGCTGTTGCTCTACCTACTGAAGGATGCTGAACTATTGGAAGCTCAACGTAACCGCGATGATGCCAAGCTAGTGCCAGAACAAACTGAAACCCCTCTGGGAGATCACATTCTTTTCTCGACGCTGCCACGTGGATTTGCTACGGATGTGGAACTACTGACAACGAGCAAAAATGGGTCCACTATCGCAGCGGTAGGGGTACAGAATGAAGTGAGCTTCTGGCGCATCAAGGATACAGAACCAGTAGTTATCAAGTCCTACAATCCGTCCGCCATGGAAACGATATCTGCCCTCGCGCTAGATGACGATGGTGATTTCCTCGCGTTCGGTAATGCTTCGGGAGTCATCAGTGTTTATGCTATTTCGGGCAAAGATGTCAAACCCTGCGAACCACTGGTACCTTTGGATAACCCCTCGGGTGTAGCAGAGCTCCATTTTGCTCGGCCATCCTCGACCACTCCGAAACAGAAAGTAGGCACAAATTTGCAACCGCGCGATCCCCCGGCCATTCTTGTATGCTACGGGAACGGAGCTGTCATGCAATCGAAATTTCTTCCCCATCCTTCCTCGTACTCCATCAAACCCGTTTCGCAGTTAGCCATGGTTCGAGCAAGCATCTTACCAGTACGACCGGTGGGCCCTTTGCTCGCCGCCTTTTCCCTCGACGATGGTTCAGTCGAAATTGTTGAAGCGAGCGACAGTCCGGATGCAACTCACAAACGATTCAATTTACTTGCTGGCAACCCGGCCGACTGCGTTGCAAAGGTTCATGCCAGCCGGGTCAAGTTGGCAGGGGACGAGCAGACCATCATTGGCGTGGTTTCAGAAGGAGGAGTAATTTCATTATGGGACGCCGCATCCGCTGAGTGCCTCTCAATCATCGACGAGCCGCACGGGACGATCGATCAACTACGATTTTCACCCATCTGCTTGGAGACCTGTCACTTTTGCGGAGAACTTCCTGTCGATAGCTTGGTGGCCGCCATTTCCGTTGGCTACGTCGTGACCTTTTACCGAGCTTACTTCCCTTCTCAGTCAAGACGTTGTTCCTGCCCTGCAAGTACCCCTCAAGCAGGTGCCGTCCTTAGTTCAGGACGGCGCTCGCGAAGTAGTAGTGTTGCTTCGTCATCTCCATTTCCCAGGAGACCTTCGTCGGCAAGCTCTTCGTCCGACCTGGATACATCTTCGTTTCCCGTTTCCGGACACGGGATACTGTCTCGGAGGGCATCGGAGAAAGACTCGCTGCGCCGTCCATCCGAGACACTTGCACCGGTGGACGAATATGAAGCAGCGTATACCCTTGGTCCCCTTGATCGCTCGTCGATTCGAAGTGGTGTCACAGTAGTCAAGGCCGGTGAAGTGAATACCGAGCGGGGCGGATGGGATGTTGTAGGAAATGGCAAGGTTGTGGGTATACGGCGCATATCTCGCTCGCAAGGAAAGAAGAAACCTGCGATGTCACACTCAACGCCGATGTCAGGTTCGCCTGGGCTGACGAGCACGGTTCTGGATCGATGGGAGTGCTGGTCCTACGAGCTCGCTACCTCTGTTCTGCAAGGCTCTGCGATATCCTCTCTGTCCAATGAGGGTCGTCCCTTTCTCTCGTCGTCGCCGAGGGCAGCCGATCCAGCCGACTATCCTCATCTACCGTTCACGCGTGTTGTAGCATTTCAGGTATCACATTCGTCAGGCGTAGCTGGTTTTGGCAACACGATCGGTGTCCTGGACTTTTCGTGATCCAATATGCTTAGACTGTATTCACTGCTGGTTGCTTTGCCCTCCGTGTTATTTATTGTATCCTTAATACCACTTTCGCCTGCTGCTATGCATGGGATTCATGTGCAAGCGGGGGTCCAGCATCATAAGGGAGTCGTCAACGACTTTCGTTAGATCATAGCTAACAGCCTCTTATAGTCCTCTTGGACGCTTTGGAACGTCTCTTCTAATTTTTGTAGCCGTTCCTCCTTCTCCATCTGAGCTAGGATTTCCTAGTGATAAAAACCAGGACATGAAAGCCTCGCTTTGCGGACGGTTGTTCACTCACAAAGTTGAAACGGTACAGCCTTTCCTTGACTTGCAGTCGGAACGCCCTTGCACTCTGCACATCCGTGGGATCAAGATGCAACACGGTGAGCATTTCCACGAGCCGATGAAACTGCCGCTACAAGCACGGGTCACCAGGAATCCATTGAAGGGAGCGACAAAGACTCACGCCCGCAATTTTGAGATCTTTGCGCCATTTTTCAGACCACGCTCTATCTATGGGTGGTCCCATTTTCCCTCGGCCTTTCGAACCCCCTCCTCCTAAACCGCTTTTGGGTATGGATCGCACGTGAGACCTCGTCTTCTGGACACGGCCACCTCCATGAGAAACTGCCGTGCTTTGAACGCCAAAGCCTTCGTCGATGAACCGTTCATTCGCGAGAAGCATCCGGAGGTCGTTGCGGTCTCTCAGATCTTCGAAGGCCTCAGCGGGGTCTTCCACGGTTAATTCGGACACGTCAGAACGTGAGAGAACGAAATTGTAAATCGCAGAGTAGAGTTCGGCTACGAAAAGCGTTGGCACGCAGGAGTGTCCCGGATGAGCGACGAACACTTACATCCATGTCCTCGCTTCTGGTACGGCGGAAGGATGACAAACTGACTTTTTTTTTTCGTGATGAGCCAGAATCGCGCGATGAAATGTAGAAGAACCATCTCACCTCAATCGTAACCGTACCTTTTCTGGGAAACAGTAAAAGTTGTACAGCGACGAGTAACCCACGAAGTGATACGTTGCCGTTCCATCTCTCCGCTTTCGTTTTTCGAATCTGCGGACATCAGTCAGGAACGTCCAAGGTGGTGACAAGAACGGAACACAAACAACACCGTAAACTCCCAGCCGTCCTCCTCTTCGCTGATATACGAGCCAGCCTCGATATATAGTAATATAAATATCTGCATCCTCCTATGATACTCCCGGAAACCAGGATCTTCAAAAGTAGCCTATCATGTTCAGTCACCCAAGTAGACAGATGCGAGGTTGGACCTTACATGGTATACTTCATACTCTACGCCGATTTCTCCCGAGTGCGCGTTGAGGGCAGGACGCGTATACGAGTGCACGCATTTTCCAATGGGGCGAAAAGATACGGCATCTTGCTCGACGCGAGCACGAAAGGCGTCTTCCTCCGTGTCATAACCTACATGGCTTGTGCATATCCTGATGGCACATTATCAAGAGACACATACCCGGAGGAATGAATGAGCTGAGGACGCCCTCGACGTCATCTACCGTCGACGATGCGGGAAGCTTCCCTGCATAGCGAACTGACAGGAATTGTGCCAATGATCCGGATGCAAGACGAAACTATGCCTGGTGTGAGCACCGTTTTCGGAGGGGGTACTAGACAATGTCCGCACGTCAATTACAAGGTCCTGGTAGCCATATATCTTTTCGTCCTCTCCGTATATCTAGTTGGTTCCCGTCAGGATTGCATTTAGAGAGCGTCAGGAATGCTCTCACGGGATACGTGAATGTTGGATGGAATCCGCCAAAGGACTCGCTTTCTGCGAGACCTTGCTCGTCTTCTTGTGCGCGCACTGCAGCCATACGATTTCCTGGCGTGTCGGACCAGTGGTTGCTTGCTACTCACCCAGGGAGAGTACAAGCGCTTCGTTTGAGTCAACGGTCCAACCACTGTGAGCCATGGTAGAAACTGTGCCAGAGCTGATGTCCTCGTGGGATCAACACTCGGGAAATTCTGGGCAGTCCAGCTAGTCGGTGGTGGCACTCGTGTGGGTTGGAACGCGAAAACTCGGACGCGTTGTGTACTCGTGTTATAACATCCACGATGTGCGCGCAGGGACCGACCGTACCCTCCATCTTGCTCCCCGAAATCCTTCAGTTCTCGCCCCAGCTTCTCCTCGACGATATTATCAATTTCGCAAATGAAGCCATCACCAACGCCGTTGATGGTCTCGAGGAATTCCTGTTCCGCTGGGCCACTGACCGCGAACAAAGAATCAGCGAAGAATGGGACAGCACACAAGAAGTCGAACAAGGGCTGGTCGCGTTTCAGACTCTGTTAGAGTATCATACAGACATCGCCTTTGACTTCTTTGAGACCTGGTCTCTGCGCAACATCTTTGCCATCCCTGCAGATCTACCAATTGTCGTGCCTCACCAAGAGGGGCTCGATCTAGCATGTCCGCCAGAGAGGGAGACCGAGCTTGTATCAGAGATTGATGAACTGCGAGGAAAAATCGATGCGGCAAGTGCAACACGATCGGTTTCGTGTAACTTGCGATTTACTTGTGCTCACAGCAACGACGTCTGAAGCGTTTGTTGGCGCGGTCCGTTAAGACGTCCGCAAGTCTGGCTGCTAGAAGCGAAAAGCACCAAAATCAGCTTGCATTCCTTCAGTCATCCCAACTACGCGAGCTTGGTCGGATCCCTGACCAGCTGGAAAACATGTTCTCGGCTGTTTCGTCTCTCCCCGCCCTCACGCCAGAATCCACTGCGGCGTTTACTCAGCTGCCTTTGGTAGATCCTGGGAAGAGACCATGGGAGACTACCAAGTCGGGATACTTCGACTGGGCGACAAAGCAGCTGTTGGCCAAAGTCAAGCAAGAGACCTCAGGAACCGGGGATACTAGCATCGGTTCATTGGCCAAGCTATCCGATGCTATTGCCAAATCCCGCGACATGAATGCCCTGGCAGAATCATCTACGGGGCTACCCAGTCGTCAGGAACATGGACCGGAAGGAGAACAAAACAATGGGTAGAAGTTGTGTACTATCGTTCGGGTTGACTCGTTCACCAACCGATTAACTTGTATTCGTCTATGGGCCGTCCTTTGGCAAGCGCTAGTAACTCTGCAGAAGCACAATCTGGGACCTGATGGCGATGCATGACGTTCAACTCGAGTTGAATCTTCTGCAATTAATACTGTCAAAGTCATTGCGGCCCGGATTCCATAGCTGTGTAGTAGTGTAAAGCCGGGGGTAAAGGTGTATTTCGCAATCCCGAGCCCTTACCAAGGATGATAAGTTTCCACGACCTCACCAACGCATAATTCCCCAGGGCTGAAAGCTGCGAGGCCCATGAACATAACTGGACAGTGAAATGTCTTTGTTCTGGGTTACCTGGCACTCTGGGAATCATGTGGCCTTGTTCGTGCAAGGTTAAACGTGCGGTTCATGGTTCTAAACGCGGTAGTGTGTAACTTGCCGCCTTGGCACTCCCAGACTGAGAGTTCACAGGGGGTTCGTCAGGTACAAAAATATCCACAGGGTCTGGCTAGGATGCAAACAAGCTGCCAAGTAAGTACTTGGAGTCCACGAGTGGCTTGCGGGTCTGAGAGGTTTGTCTTTGGCCCGATGGATGAAGGCCACGCATGTGCTTGGGCTCCCTTATTCCAACTCACTCGATTGTTTTTCCGGTCCACAAGGACGGGTGACTGAACACACTTTATCTCCTAAATACTGCCCGCCAAGGATGCAACTTCTCTACGTCCCACCTTACCCTATCAACAATCTCGGCATTCAGGTTATCCATCATTCTTACAGCACGCTCCAGAAGCTCATCCGCACCGATGCCATTGTTGTCATAATAGTCCAGGTCCGGGATGGTCGCCTTCATGGCAGCCGAGGGGAACATTGGAATCTCGTACTCGTTTTTATAGAGTCACATCTGTCCTTTGTTGAAATGCAGTGGCAGCATCGGCGCGCCAAAACCACCTTGTGGCAGGTGTGCTTGAGTGCGACGCCTAGCCGTCGGTTTTGCACTCCCGAGTGACGGGAAGGAGCCCGAGCAGCAGCCTGTAGTGTCCACGGAATCGTGGAGGCGGCCCGCTCGAGCTGAACCTGAGTTCCTGCCGTTCGCAGGTCATGCATGCTATGGGTCCCCCTCTTCATCAGTCACGACAGTTCATTAATCCGTTGCAAGGGAATCGATTGATGCCATCACACCCGAACCTGCCGTCGAAGCACTAGCGTCAATGCCGCCCTGCTTCGCTGCACATAATGTCGGCCCCACCCCGGATAGACAAGGCAGACCCTGGCTGATGTCTAGCGTGCACTTGGACTGGGGCCCCAACGTGTCTGCTTCGTGTTCGGTTGCCCCGAGTTCCAGATTGTCCAGGTGAATACCAGCGTGTGTTCCGCGTGCGACATGGGCGATGTCATTATAGCATACTCATTTTCACAGGCGCTCTAAATTTGTCCGGTATGTAACGACGTGCTACAGTTGCCGACACGCTCAGGAGCGCGTGAACTTGGAAGAGTCATGCCACTAACTCGCCCTGATTCGTGCATTCTGCGCCCCGCCCTAGAGTATCTCGGGGCGTGATTCCGTCCGTCCGCCCCTTGGTTGCTGATTCCGATTCCTACCGTTAAAAACGTCTCTCACCAACTCTAGTGGTGACGACCTCGGTCATGGCTACCGTGGTCATTGCTGCTGGGGACACAAGCTCCGTGAGTCAGTTTTACGCAGCTATGTATTGGGGTAAGTCGGTTGGTGGGTTTCCATACAAACTGATCCTCTTCCTTACTCGGTTGACCCAGGCTTCGTCATATCCACATCGTGCGTACAGTCGCCTATCGACCCCTCATCTAGGACGCTGAGGAGTAGCCAGCTTTGTCGGAATCTCGCTTGTCCAGGGCTATCTCTTTTTCACTAGAAGTAGCAAGGATCGGTTTTCAATCAAAGCATTGGTGAGTCTCGTTCCTGTCCTAGCACAGGCCGGCCAATTTAATGTCTGCAGGTTATCTCCCTACTGTACGAGCGTCTTCATCACCCTACTTGCTGCACAATTCTGACCCTCCGCAAGTATTCTTGATCCTGCGACCAGCCTTCTAATGGCATACACTATTTACTATTATTTCGTTCGTTCCACCGTAGCGGTTGCTTTTGTATTACCAACACCTCTTTCCAGCTTATAAACTTCGGGGTCGTCGATGCCTTGCGCAATGTTCCCATGTAAGCAGGCAGAGTGTTTTTACTACACCGCGCTGAAATATCAATTTATTAGCTCGTGGACTGTTGAGATCGGCTTTACGGTGCTCGTCACCGCCATGTACGTGCGTCGGTCTTGCGGGGCTGTCCCACTAACGGGTTCCGCAGTGTCCAGGTCTTCTTTGCTAGTCGTGTCTACCTTGGTATGCAAATCTCTCACGTCCCAGCGAATCCAGTTCCCGACCACAAGAACATCTTGCAGTGAACAATGTCGTCGATGCTTTGCCCTTTGGGCGAACCGCGCCGGCCCTTGTGGTGGGTGGATTTGTAGCATGGGATCGCGCGCATAAGATTAAACTTTGGTCAAAGTTACTTTTTGCTCTAATAGCCTTTGGTAAGCGCTCCCAGACTTGATCGAGAAAGGTTGGAGTGATTCTCACACCGCTCCATTAGCCGTGGGGATTGGTGAGCAATCTCCGGCATGTCTTGCGAAGCAACTGACCGCACTGTTTTTAGTACGTGTCACCTACATAGGCACCTGGGAGGTCTTGTCTTTTTCTCGGTTTTTATTCCAGGCATGTCTACTACTCGTTAAGGGCCGGGAGTCTGCGAGCTCATCTCATCCGCGTTCGTTTCGCTCAGACGCTTGTGATAATCGAGGAATCATTCGCTCTCGCATCGGACCTCCTCGCATCAGCTTGTTTATGTTATATCCTGTCCCCCCCACGCATTGATTCTATGAAGTAAGTAGGTTCCCGATGAACGCACCGTGATCAGGGTGTTGACGCTCGATTGCAGACGATCAGAAACACTGCGAACGCTGTTCATGTTTACGATTAATCGGGCTATTTTGATGTCAATCGTTCAAATTGGCATGCTTGTGGCATATCTCTCCGCGAGAGACTACCTGTACTGGTAAATATGTTCCCTGTTCCTGTCCTTGCCACACTCTTAACATGTTTCAGGATGCCATTCCAGCTGTGCAAGAGCAAACTCTACACCAACACACTCTGTGAGCTTGCCTTGCGCGCGTAAAGTTCGTTGTACTGATCATTGTTTCGCACCAGTGGCGATGTGAGTGTTCATGCTTGACGTGCACGCCCTCGTTCAAACAGCGACACAGGCTAAATTCGCGGTCGGGAGGCAGCTTTCAATCGCAGACTACCTCACGGCGACAGCTGAGCCCGCCGATCGTTGAACTGGCCATCGAAGTGAGCGAGGACGGTATGGAGAACAGCATAGAAGGGGTACGCTCCCGAGGGCGCCAGGGTTCATTTTTGTGACTCTGTGCGACAGGACATGGAGAAGGCGGGCCCTTCAGAGCAAAATGTAGGACGCAGTCTGTCCGATCTGGCGTCGCCTAACCTACTTCGACTCGGATCATTCGCAGCGGCCACGCTGGATGATTGAGCTGAACGCTCGTGCCACGACCCCGATATGCAGACCATCGCGATCTATGGAGTGCGGGGGCCTCATTTCGGTGAAGCGTATCACAACGTGAAGATGTATATCAATACTTAAGACATGGTTGGCCGAGGAAGCGAGATGCAGATGCGGCTAAATCCCGCCCCACTACAACAAACGGGCCAAAGATCTGTGGGACTGGGTGGACACACATACCACTGGCTTGGATCCACGTCTCCCACTTTCAGGGCAAGCATGGGCAGATGGTTGATGGGGGCGATACGGACAGGTTCGGACTATACAATACATTCAAGTTACCACTTACATACACATGTGGCTTGCATGTCCGCCAGAACATTACGCAACGGAAATCCACCTGTGCATCTGAACGGGTTGGTCGGCTGACCCATAGCAATACTAGCCCACCCAGCTTGATGGAGAGGATCGCACTTCACTTTGCCGACGCAGCTCGCAAAGCTTCGACTGTAGTTCCGTTCATCCTAGCGACAGTTTGTTGAGTGAATCCCATACTTGTGCTGCCCGGCGCCACCTACCCGAGGAAAGCCGGACCGGGGTCCGTGAAAGCCCTAGGTGTGATGCAAACGATTAGTCTGGCCCAGCGTCAGGCACACGACTCACATAAGGCCTCGATTGGATGGCACGCCCAGGTTCTTCTCAAAGTAAGTCGAGAACTCTCTGGCCCACACCTGCGAGTTGGCCGGAGTGGTGTTACCGAGGCTCACCTGTCCGAGCGCGGGGGCGGCGTCAGCGGGGCGGTGAACACGCCTCGAAGCTGATACAGAACACGGACGATCTTGAGCATGAATGCCGGCTCGAACGTGCCCCCAAACATGAGATAGGAGTTAAAGGAGACCTCGACGTTCAAGTACGACTCGTCTTTCCCGATCGTCTTTGCACAAAACTACAAGGCTCGTCAGCGTCCCTTGACAGGTTGACAGTGTCCTGTCAAAGGGCCTGTCGTGACGATGAGCACCTTGGAGAAATCGGCGGTGAACGCCTTCTTGGCGTCCTCGGAAGCGAGCTAATGCTGTTCAGCGTCATGTTTCGGAAGGGCCGCAACCCGAGCTACCTTGGCGTTCGTGCTGAGCGAGACCAACGGCATAATGACGAGCGAGAGGACAAAGATGTGAATGACACGAGGGAAAGAAGTCGGTCGGGTGATCGCTGGGTATCTCGGACTGCTCCGCTGGATCGCAGGTCGGAGAGGTGCGGCGTTTAGTCACCTCGTTTGAAAAAGCTAACTACGAGCCTGCAAGATCATAAGCGCTCGCCCTGTAGCGTACACCCCGATCACTAGGGTCGAGGGATACGCTGTTCATACGTCCCACTCCGCTTGCTTTCGCGCCTCGTCTTTAACGCAACCTTTTTAAAGCGTGCCCCTTGTGCCTTTCCCCACTGGGGGGTGTGTCCCGCGGAGAGATCTGTCGAGGGAAAACAAGACAAGTGACTGCGAGGGCAGGGAGAAAGTGAGGACAGGACATACGACGCGTGGTTTAATACCAGGTCCAATCTTTCCTTCAGTGGCTACTAGTACCAGGCAGGGGTTGTGAGTGAGTGGACACAGAATCACTCCAAGCTCTGGACTAGTTTCCCGGTTACCTCAGAACAGGACTTGAACCTCGCAAACAGTACGTGGGCGCGTAGCACGAGACCTACCTCAGTCGAGGCTCCTTCGACAGAGCGATACATCGTTCAACAGCGGCGGCGGACATCGTAGATAAAAACATTACAGGAGTCAGACCTTGTATCAGTGTCCTGGACCCATGGTATTTTGGCGCTAGTACCTAGCCACTAGCACACTGTACGGAAAATCGAAGCTGCCAATTCAGGCAACAAAAAAAAAAGCCCAATATACAAGACACCCAATATGAAGAAACAACATATTATAATCAGTCAACCTGTCCAGTCCGTGGGTCGGCACCGTTTACAGCACGAATGTTGATGACTCCCCCTGCCACAGAACTGAGGGCATGTGCATAGAAGAAGGCTCCCCTTGCAAGCAATTCCTGCTCGACGATACCGAGTACATCTGTTATCATCAGCGGCCAGCCAAACCGTCTGCGGTCCTCGATCGTGATGAGGTCGGGAGCTCGTACCACGCCATGATCGCGAAGATAGGCAAGGTTACCCGGATCTCGCTCATCAGTGGCGATATAGACCCTGTAATCTGGAATCAGACGGAGCGAGGGCTACAGACCACCACCTACAAGTCGCCCTTGTTCGGCGGAGGGTGTCGAACGTAGTCGAGATTAACTACAACGTCAGGGACGGTATAGGTGCCCAGAGATTCAGGTGTAATGGAACGGAGGACATCTCTGCCTTTGTCCAAGTGATCTTTGATCCGTTGGAGGTGATCTCCAAATTCTGCTTGCATGACCCAATTATAGCGTACAACTGCAGTGCAAAGATCAGATACGATTACAGGGCTGAACAAAACTCACAATCGCCACGCCGCATGTGGGCACCCATCCACGTTCGCCCACCTACAAGCTCTTGCATTCGTCGAGCCATCGTCGCGGACAGCTCTATGACGCTGTCAGTGTGACGTATCTGGTATAATACAAGCCGTGCAAAAGAGTCTCGACCGGATGTGGAGGTAAATCGCAAACTAGCCTCGGAGTAAATGAGCGCTACGCGTATCCGGAACACTGCGCATGACCTACTGGCTTTCGCTCGTAGTGGACTTCACCTCTGAGGAGGAGAACATCTTCAGTAAGATGGTAGTAGTCGTCCACAAATCCGCGAATCGAGTCACGGGGAGCGACTTGTTTTATTGGGTTTACGACGTTCTTGACATAATCCATACCGAGGCTGGGTCGCGGTTCGTGGGTCAGCAGAACGAGTATCAGGAACGAATTCTTACGCTCCCTCGAATGTGTACAGGACCTCCCACCCATTGTTTGCCAAGAACTGGGTGAGGTCTTCGTCCGAGTTCAGGCCCCGAATCCCATTACTCCGAAGTATCTGGCGAGCCTTGTCAAAGTCCAGAACGTATTGTCTTCCTGAGAGCGAGCGTTCGAGGGCTAAATATGCATCCGTCTTGGATGGACTGGGCCAACTACCGCTCTCGAGCTTGCCCACATCGCCAAGAAGTGGGTCCCATTGACCACGTAATTTCATCTCCTCGGGCAATGCATCAACACGGTTCAAGCCCTGAGGGTCGTACCACCCATTTTCGATTATGCGCAAGCTGGGGGGATGGGTATCGTATACACTCGAGTTCTGGTGGTATTGTTGTATGTCCCATTGGCCGTTGCTGAGCTCAAGATCCTCTGGGAGGTCGTGAAGGCGGAGGTACTCTGCAACAGTGATGACTGGGTGGAAGCGTCGGAGGTGGGTGAGGTTGAGCATAACGGACATGGGCACCCGCCAACCCATTTGCTGTTCTTCTGGCAGTTGTCGCCACTCGTCTGAATGGATAGCATCGCCTCGATTAACCATCGGGGAGTAAGCTGCGCAGACGGCACTGTGCGGCGGGTGAGCGCAGGCTTGAGAACAAGAGGCACGACCCACTTTTCGAATTCACACGAACGAGCGTATATATATGATGGTATTACGACGGTGCGGTTCAGCAGTGATCCATGGTAAAGAGCGGTTTCGATGATATAGCGCATCTAGAGGCAGGTAAGCACCAAAACCCGTTGGCGAGCGGAATGGCAAACGTTGTTCCACCCTAGACCCATGCTGTAATCTCGAGCGTAGAATCCTCTCGTCGTTGCCACTACGGAGCGCAGTGCTTCGAGGTCCAGGTCGTCGCTGACCAGCAGCGACGGGTTGGCAGATGCGTGTGGTTGGGGACTCTGGGAAGAGGCAGCCTCGGGGCCAGCATGGTCGATCGGGTAACTGGGTGTGTCGAAAGGGAAGGTGCAAAGCTCGGTCTTGTGCGTAGTGTTGGTCAGTACGTATCCACCGAAGAGGCCAGTGACCAGGGCAATAGCGATCAAGGCGAACGAGGTGGTGCCGCCTCGAACAAGTCGTAGCATCGCCCACCGAGATTTTGGAGACCGCGAATCCGGGGAACTGCTCACTGGCAGATACTCTGCTCCAGCGCCGGACGAGGACCAGAGCGTCATGTGCGTAGCAAAATGACACTGCACTGCCACCAGTGCTCTTTTATCACTCCGGATTTGGGGAGCATTGTTGAAGCTTGTCGCCTGGTAAGCCCGCAGTTCTGCTCTATGGAGACATTGGAAAGGTCTCCGGAGGCACCCTCTTCGTTTGGGTTAGACAATTCCAACGCTACAGCGCATGTGCTCGAATAAGATTGCTTTCTGCACCTTCCGCACCCGCGCATGGACCCGCGCATGGCATCGCCCAGAATGGCTGGCTGTTCGCCATCTTCCTATGCGACATTGGTGTTGGTGTGAGTGCCTTCATCATGCTTCGTATCCTTGGGTTCGTCTGGATGCCACTGCGCCGCAGGCATGTCCCGAGATGATCCGTCCTCACTCCGAGTCTCTGATGACACGTCGACACCACTTCACTTCACAGCGTCGCGGCTACCACAGCCGAAAACCAGCCGTTTGCCATCGGGTCTGCACCATGGTGCGTCGCCGTCGTCGACGGACAGACAGGCTGCGTCACACCCACGTTCTCACCGGGTGATGATGCTTGTTGATCGACACGCAGGTGTGGGCGGAGGGGACAAGGCTCGCACCGACTGCGCCCCATGGACGTTGAGCCATGATCGATACGTACGACGGCTGCATACTAATTTTCTTTGAGCCCGGAATGATCTTTTGGCCATCGGATGGACTCGCCGAGGCCAGAAAGCCAGTTGGTCTAGCGCGGCAGAAAATCTCCATGATCCAGCGTAGAGAACAGCAAGGTGTCATACATCAAGATACAACTACAAACTATAAACTTTGTCTTGTTCATCCGCCGTGGCTAACGATCCCGCGTCTGATAACTTGGGGGCGGCAACGCGCTGAGGATACTCTCATCGCACGTCACCTTCGTGCTGCCCCCCTCACCCGCTGGAATGCCCGAGTTGACATATCCCTCGATAACACGTGCGATCACGTCCGCAGGGACGACATTGCTCGCTCGCAGCCAGTTAACGGCCTCGCGCTGTGCCGCTGTCAGGTTGTGCGCCAGTGCATGTTGCAGGTACGAAGATGACACTTCCAAGCCTGCTGCTTCAGAGGTGCTTGATGGGGATGCGTGTGGGTTGGTATCGGCGATAGACGAGCGCCGCCGACGGAGCGGTTGGAAGACGGGAAAGTTCATTCCAGACCCGATGGGCTGGGGGCTCTGAATCAACTCGGGAGCGGGCTGGGTCCCGGCTGCGAGCGCACCTCCGAGAATCGCGGAACGCGCAAGTGGAGAGAGGGAGGGGGGTGGTGCGAGATTGTGGGGATACTCTGGTGCGAACGGATTTACTTGGAAAGTGGATTCCTGTGAGGACACGGCTCGGTGCTTGCGCCTACGCAGGTAGAAACAGCAGATCGCGACAACGGTGAGTCCGATCAACCCTCCCACCACACTTCCGACAATAGCCCCAATATTGGACCTGCGACAGAAAAAAGGATGGCATCGGTCGTTTCCCATCGAGCAAAGGAAGTATCGGACTTATTGGAAGTCGACGGGTTTCTTGGGGACGTTGGACTTGGCGTCTGTGAAGACGCCTGCGATGTCGTGGGCCGCGTAAAGGATGTGGACGAGGTTGTCGCCGGGGGCTCCGCGAACGTCTCATTGATGTATGCATAATCAAATTTCATTGAAGTAGGGGCCCCATTCCAGTCCAACACGGTCATCAGCATCGTATGATTCCCGGCTGAGAGACCCTGAATGTTGTACAGGGACACATTTGACACCTGATAAGTTGGCGGAGGCGGGGCATCGATGGAATTGGAGACAGCGTCACTCCCATCGACAGAAAAACTGGCTGTCATGCCTGAAAGACCTGCGCTGAAGACATACACCGTGATACCAGATCCTAAAACGGACAGTGAGGGCATATGACGGCGATGAACCGGGACTGCATACCCCTGAAAGGTATTTGAACTAGACAATTGTCATTTACACCACATACGCCGACTGCAGAAATCAATACAATCGGCGCGGCGGGAAGGACGACAGCTTACGGGCGCTGTTGTTGATTGAAGTTGGACAAGGCTATGAACAGAAAGACAAGGACGCACTAATTCTGATCGTAGCAGTGCGAGGCATCGAGAGGTATAGTGTAGTTTCCCGTCGAGTTGCTGAAGTGAAGTGCAAGGGATTGGGAACTGACTGAGAATGTTTGCCAGCCCACTCCTGACTGACTAGGTGCTATGGAGTATATGATAGAGCCATTGGCGTTGTCGATGTAGTAATCCGCCACGACGATCGTGGCGAGGAGAAGGGAAGTGATGTACTGCAGGCACACCATTCTTGTGTGACTGGATTTGCGGGGACGAGCCAAGCGGGTGAGCGAGAATAAAAGGGAGAATGCAAAGAGCGATCATTGCGGACGGTGGCCATGGTTGCCAGATGACCGTGAGTCGCTGTATCTTGCATTCGGTGATGGACGCAGACGAAGGAAGCTGGCTGGTGAACACAGCAATCTTGATTGTGTAGTAATGGGCGACCAGCCCGGCTCTCGCGCACGTACGGCATGCAATGGTTCGGCCAAAATCGCGTGTATAGGTCGAGCGCAACTCGCAGATCATACAAAGGGGAAAAGACGAACAACGTGTAGAAAACCTGTTACATGCGCTCTGCAGCTTCTCTTTGATGACTTTCCCCGATCTGCTTCAGAAAGGACGAGCTCAGACAAAGAGACTCCCATGACCCATCCGTCGAAGAGCTGGCGGAAGGAAGGCTCGACTGCTCTGCATCATGTATCAATTCCGAGACGGTGCGCAAATACATCACTGGCTGTGAGGGCGGGAGATTGTTCGCAGCGTCCGGGGATACAGAGGAAAGATCGAGAGAAGGGAAAATGAGATCGTGCTGTGCATTTGCACTGGCTCGGATGGATGATGGAAAAAGCACATCATCTTCATCGTCCACGCTGATATCTGAGGCGCAACCCAAGCCAACGCCCTCGCTGAAGGGCGACTCAGAACGCATACTGCTGAGCGCGTCGTGCTGTATACTAGGGAAAGGGGGCGAAGCGGGGTGTTGATTGGACCGTATCTCTCGGAGCGAACACCACTCGTCTACCGTGTCACCAAGGATAAGACGGACGCGGGAGGCACTCCAGCCTCTGAAGGTGACACGAAGAACGGTGCACTGCTTCTCGCCTGTGTGATGGGGCGGCCCAAAGCCATATGCATCTACGCTGATCCCGGGATCATCCCAGACGTCTGCAGCGTCAAGTCTGGCAAATAAAGTGGACACCCTTAGAGAGTGTAATCGATGGCTAGTGTGTATGTGCGCCAAGTCGGAGATTGGGAGCAGAGGGTGTGCACCGCTACTGTCTGAGCGGGTCGACAACGGGAGCCGAGCGGTCGGGGTAGGCGCAAGAGGCACGAGGAGGTGAGTAGTAACGGCAGAGGCAGGTTGGAGGGGGAAATAGACGTCGATCTCGGACGACGTTTGAGATTGGAGTTCGTCAATGAGTGACTTTGGGTTGGGTTTGAGCAGCTGGTGAGATTTCGGGGCTGCGTGGTTCTTCGTGGGGCGGCGCAGCCTACGGGCCTCCTTTTTCTTCAACTTGACATCCCACTCGGCTTCCCACAGGGCCCTTGTAGCGATAGGGACGTTGTCGATCATGTTCTGGAAGATGGGCCGACCCGAGTGAAATGCACGGGCCGATCCAAGGCCGAGGTGGGTGACATTCGCGGGAACGGGGGGCGGTCTGGGGAGGCGAGGGGGAGAAAAGGGCCGAGAGAGGGCGTGTCTCACGGGGAGAGAGAACCGGGCGTTGATGCTTTGGAAGTTGGACGGCTGGGCAGGACGGGCGAGAGCCGGCTGGGGAGTGGGGGAGAGGTGGGAGAGCAGACGGGAGAAGAAAGAGCGGGTGTGGGCGACGGCGTGCTGTGTGGCAGAGCTCGAGAAACGGGGGACACCGATGCCCCTCCGCAGATGGCGTGCGCCGTGCGAGACAGCGGCCATGGCCAACGACTGCGCTCCTCGTCGCTTTTAGCCTCCCTCCCTGCCGACCATACGCGCGTCAGCTGACTAAGCACACCGGCACAGCAGTGTCCGGGGGATTCGACGGGCGAGGAGATGTAGCGCCACCAAGCCACGAGCAAGCTTGATTCTCCGAGCTGCTGCACAGCGTCGGGTGCAAAAGTGTGCACCAGTCCATGTGCGACCACGATCACAGAACTTTCCATCGACTTGTTTATGGACTGCGTTTCGACGTCGAGACTCACAGCAAGTCGGGTCGTCGATATTAAAACATGTCGAGCATGTCACCAGCCGGGTCGGTCGGTAGAGTGCGTATTCCGGTCTTGCGGTGGGTGTTGCTACAGTAATACTGATTACTAAGGGCACAGTGTCGCATGTACAGGAGGCCCGTTGTCCTGATCCCGAGCTGCTCGGGATGACCTGCGTGTGGAAGCGGACATCCATCATGCATGTAAGACCCGTCCACTGTGAGCACGATTAACGGACTGCTGGTAGGACTGCCGTATGGACCTACACTGGTAACGTCAGTGACGGTAAACGCGGCTCGACATGTAGTGAGATGGGCGATTGCGGCCTTTTGCTCAGCATGGTGGTAACGGGCAAAGGATCCAACGTTCTGCATGTCCAACCCAATGTCACGCTAAGTAGCAGCGACGTTGAGTCTACAAAGAGGCCACCGACTTGACAGCCGATAGATAGGAAAACCTCACCCTCTCGATGCGCGGGCGAGAGAGCTCATTGAAGACACGCCAACGACGGCTCCAAGGACGGAAGATTGTGCGAATACCGAACGCTAAGTAGGGCTCCAACAGACTTGGACTCGGAGGCAGAGTCAAACTCGTGCTCAGACATACAACTGCCGCCAGATCAACGTTGGTGTGCCTATATCATAGTGTTAGGCTGCCATTCATCGCAGCTGTACGTGCATATTACGGACTGTATATTGAAGAGGGTGGCACGAGAGGTGTAGTGTTGCGATGGTAGGGGCACCGCGAAGATTGCCGTCCCCAAGTCTGCCGAAGGAGAGCAGACTACCTTGTAGAACATACAACGCCGGAACTGTCACAGACACTCGCATGATATTTACCTGACGCAATGCTTCTCCATGAACGACCAGTTCTTCTATGATCAAACGCTAGGAACTTCTCAGTAGATCAATAGTAAGCTTGGCTCATGCGGGGCCGAGTCAATTATATTTGGACGAGCTTCTCGCGTGACACATGAATGTCCTGATAGCGGCGTCCAAATCGATACGATCGATGCTTCCCAGATTATTCAGTTTGCAACACTCGAACAGATAGCTGAATTGACATCGGGAAAACATGGCAATAAGTATGTCGTGACAATTCCAAATCTGGCAAAACACCGAAACTTAAGTGGCCTTCGTATTGCGAAGGGTAACCAATTCTTTTTGGAAAATTCCATCAGCCATTAACAATCACAATAAAGAATGTTCATTCAACAAACCTTCAGCTGACGTCGGATGGATCGCGACCGTGTCATCCAGATCCCGTTTGAGTGCTGGTTCCAGCAGTCAGCGTGAACAATCCTCAGAACTTTAGGACGTACCGCCCATTTTGACAGCTACGGCAAAACCCTGCAAGACCTCGTCGCTTCCGAGTCCGATGATATGAACGCCAACAACACGCTCCTCTTCACCCACCACAACGAGCTTGTAAACTGTGGGCTCCTTGTGACCTTCTGGAATCTGAGAGAAGTACAGCGCGCGGAACGATGACTCGTCTGAGGTTAAAATAAAATCAGAAATAGCGATTCGCATAAGACCACGTCCCACGTACAAATATTTACATTGTTGCCATATTTCTCGCGAGCTTCTGGCTCTGTAAGACCCACAGTGCCGATGGTGGGGTGTCTGTGCCATCTCAATACCATGCTAGGAATGTGACAAATCGACTCACGAAAAAACGACAGTAGGGATGTTCTCGTACGAGAGTTTATCACCCTTAAACTTTTCGGGGCCGAAAAGCCTATTGGACAATCGTCTTCCGGCTGCGATGGCGACAGGAGTGAGTAGGGCCTTCCCTTGCACGTCACCAATCGCATAGACGCCTGACACTGTAGAGTTCTGATATTCGTCAACGATGACATCACCCTTCTCGTCGAGTTTGATTTCAAGTTCTTCGAGTCCAAGGCCCTTCGTATTAGCGCGTCGGCCAATTGCCCAGATCAAAGAGTCGACCTCGGTAGTCTGCCCGTTGTCATAATGGATTGTGAGAGTCTTTCCTTTCTCTCCTTCTATGCGTTTGATCTCAGAATGCTTGTGAATCTTGACTCCAGTGTGTTCCATCCACGGCGTCAACGTATCTTGCAAAATGGGATCGAACGTGCGTAGAACCTTGTCGTGCCGGATGAAAAGGTGGGTCTCAGTACCAAGTGCGTTGAGAACACCAGCAAATTCTACGGCGATGTAGCCAGCACCAACAATCGCAACACGCCTAGGTTGTTCTGCGAGATCGAAAAACCCATCGGAATCGATACCAAGGCTCGCTCCAGGAATGGAATCATCCGATGGAATCGTTGGATGCCCCCCGGTAGCGATCGTTATGTGATCTGCATGTAGCGTGTACTTCTGTCCGTCTGGACGAGTGACTTCGACTGAGGTAGAGGATGTGAGGCGCGCTAACCCAGCATGATACTCCACCTTCTCCTTCTCAAGATTGTTTCCATAGATGGTATTCAGCTTCTGGATGTATGCATCTCGCTGGGGTTTAAAGGCCGCCCAGTCAAATTTAGGCTCCGGAATCCCCTGGAAATGATAGCCCTCGGATGCATGGCGCAATTTATCTGCCAGGTCGGCGGCGTGCCACATAATCTTGGAGAGCGGTCGGCCACGTATTTCAAAACGACATCATAAACACGTTCGCACCTTCTTGGGAACACACCCTTCGAATCATTGAACTGTGAGCTCGCCAGCCAATTGCACGCGGCGAGAACAACTAACCAACGTTCACACAAGTACCACCCAAACGGCCAGTCTCGACAAGGGCAACTTTCTTGCCGTAAAGAGCCGCGCGACGCTACGGGGAGAGCCAAGGTTTATAAATGAGAGTCGAGAGCCGATAAGATGGCTTACTGAAGAAGCAACACCACCGCTACCACCTCCGATGCAGATGTAATCGTAGCGCGCATGCTGTGGACGATCGACCGGAGCCATCTTGGTCAAAGGGGAAGAGGAAAATCTCGACAGCTACGAGGCAGTGAGACTGGAGAAATACGACAAGTGATGGTGGATTTGGACACGCTACCTGGTAAAGTCGCGAGGACGCACGCTGAGCGGGGGACAACGGAGAAAAAGGTGCAATTCTCGTTGAGAATGGTATGGCGGAAGATCGGACAGCTAGCTTTGAAGAAGAAAAACAGGCAATCCAGATCATTCTCGGCGATACTTTTATATGCCCCCCCTGCGCCTCTGTCAGCCTCTTCTCTCTTGGTCAGGTTGGGCTTTTCGACATTTCTAAGTCACTTGCTAAGTGTCATGTGACTGTATGACTAAGCTAACGATGCTTGGTCCGAGCGCACCTATGCTGCTTTTGCCGTATGCCAACCTTCGGGGAGTTCAGATAGAAGGATCGCACTAATCCTTGATACAAAAACCGCATACAAGCCACCACAGACCATCTTCCTCGCCATATTTCTTACACTGACGTCAATTGGTGAAACGAAGTAATTCTCTTGTTTCCTGGTCGCTGGCAGGGCCACAGCTTGGCTCCTTACTTAGTAACGATCATATCACCACAAGAAAGAAGAAACGTGTCGAGCCGTTCACAACGCGACACTGGTAAAACAAAATTGGCGAACTACACGATTAGCGAATATGATTGTCAAAAGTAGGAAGATCAGATAAAGTAAGTCGAGGCTCCAGTAGTGATAAACAAGCGTCACTCTCAGCTATCGTCCCTTGACTTTCTTTCGGCGCACCTACCTTTCCAACACAATACTGTGCATCGGCGAGATATGCGAATGCTGTGGCCTCCCTGCCTCTCTTCGTGGAGTCAGCGTATCCTAGGCAACCCAATCTTGGACATCGAAGCCAAAGAGGTCTTCATCCTCGTTGAAGCATTTTGCGCACGTACTGAAGCTCCACCACTGTTACCTTCCTCTCCACCCACCAGCTTTAGCCACGTTACTGGCGACATGTGCATGCTATTGCTGGCATGACACCGAACGATTTTCGGTGGACTTCAAGTCCATGACATGTGCGGTTGCATCTTTGTCAACCCAATTTCGTTGAAGGTCAACTGATTACGTCTGGTCAATTCCTTCCCAGTCTTGTGAGGTTCTTCATATGCTGTGAGTCATCTGATGTTCAGCTCTAGTATGGTTTAATGACTGCCCAATTCAAAACCCCTGGATAATATTCCACATTTTTTTTCAGCTGCGGCAGGATTAGCAAATGGGCGTATTACCATCTCAACACATGGCGTGTCTGATGGCAACAGAACAACCACCCGAACTGGTGGGCCTTCACTTTACAGCATTGATGATGGCTCTGCCACACCTATTAGGTCTCCTGCAGCTCGCTTGGACATATTGAAATGGGGTACTTCCAAAGCAATGCGCGGTCTGATTTTTAATACCCTTACCTAGTCGCAGTCCACCCTTGTCTGCGCTGGTTGCGGGTCCGACAGTCACATCGTGGCATCTATGAATAGTGGCAAGTCAATATCACCCATAGAGCGTGCTTTCAATTCGAGAATATTGTAAACATGCGCTATCCGCAAGGCTCATGCAACAGTGTGAACGTTCAACCACCATTGAAATGAGTATTGGTTACCGAACAAGAGATCATGTCTAGCCCTGGGCCGATCGTTTGCTGCCAATAGTAGGTGAGTGGTTGATCGTTATCACATCCCATTGTCCAATTCAACGCCTCCCTCTGTCATCCTCTGACATATTGAGCACCGGGCACTGACCTTAGATTTCCTCGATCAGACATGTGCAATGGGTACTTTCACCACCCCCAAATACAATGCTGTCAAGACATTGGATCGCGACACATTGGAAATCTTAATGAAATACCGTAGGCTGTGTCTCATATTGCCACTAGCGGCTAGCGCCACACATATATCTATAAAACGTCAGCTCTGCTATCAGCTCGACTCGATAGTAAAAATGTGATCCCCTCTGTGAACTGAGGATATTTTCATTGCCTTACAACAGTTCTGTTCAAATCTGTGACAGCACAGGCCCCGCAGGACCTTCAAATCACCACGGCAATTATCTGCCCAATCAAGTGGTTTTCTAGAAAATCGCGGCGTATACTACAGTAGTATAAAGGGGCAGTTAAGATTGCCACCGATATGAGCCAAGACAGAACCAGTCACACCAATCTGTGACCACATTCGTGTCCAAAACTTAACCTTGTAGAAAGTCGGGACGCACGCCAGGGGGCCAAGAGAGTTGCTGCCATCAACTGTGGGATTCCGTGCATCACGGATGGTTTCACGTCCACGTCCCACACCCAGTCCCTTGTCACATTCTTCAGTCGTGAGTCTTGATCTGAGTTGTTTGCCTTTGTCCGACCGAACCTAATGGAGAAATGGATATAACGCACCATACAACATGTTGCCTCAGTACCTTCCAGATCTCTGAAATGCCAGCGATTTCATCGGCATGTATGGAAACCGCCTGGTAGACGAACCAGCCTTGGTTCTGGAACTGAAGCCTCCAAGCCACCTCGATATTTCTTCAAAATGCCAGACGGTGGACGAATGAGTTAGAACCAAATGCGTATGAGAGACCTAGCTGGTCGTAATCCCTTATAGCCCCATAGATTTTAGATCCATTAGCAGGCCCCTGTCCTATCAGAACGCTGCGCTCCATGAGCGCACTAGTAACGAGGTTGTGTTTATACCTCGTTGACGCACAGGATACAGACGCAGAGACGGGTCACTCGGGACCAAGACGACCCAACGACGACGAACGCGAGCGCACTGAGCGCGTCATGCAATCACCCAGATACCGAGGCGGAGGACCGGGAGGAGTCGAGCAGGTCGAACGACACTGCGGACACGCCGGGTGACGATGCACGTCATTCTGACGCACCCCCAGAGCCGCCCGACGCAACTGAGAGTACGGGGGAACAAGGCGAGGGAACGAGCAGTGTGGGACGAGCCAAAGCCGAGACCTTGAGGTCGCGAGAGGTTGAGGACATGGCGGACGACGTCGGCGGCGATGAATGTCGACTAGGGAAGCCGATGACCCCCAGAACGCACAGAGGAATGCGCACGCACCTTCAATGCCTATCGCCAAAGCTACACATCATCCTAGAAACAATACAGTTCTGGTTGCCCTTTTGCACCCACGAAATCCAGGCGAACAGCGGCCCAGCGTTTTGGCGGCTGGAGTCCATCAACCCAGAAGCTTAGCCTGCTATCACAGCAGGCCACGCGTGGATGCGTGTAAGATGTCGGACGATCCCCATGTCCAACGACCACATTGCCGTACTCGCGATGGTGGTCTACGATGTGGCGAAGCATACAGTGGATGACGAAGCAAAGCGATTCACCTGGTACTAGGCATACAGGTATGCGATACTCGCCGATTTCCTGGCCCACCACGACCTCAAGGGACAGACATTCATGCTAAACTGATACAATCTCATCTGGTGCGTAATGGACTTGACAGGATGCATGGCCGGGTCGAAGGTAACCATTCTGGGTTCATCCAGCGACCAGACGTCAACAAAGTACTATCTGACGGGCAAGCACGGTGATCCGTCCCTCTTCGTTCATCACAGGCGCTGCAGTCCTTGTGTGTGCTGCGGTCGGCAATGAAGACTTTGCAGGATAGAATGCTGGTCTGCTTGATATCGGCACCAGGATAGGGGTTAATCATTAACCCGCCAGCTGCGCTCAACCGCTTCCGTCGCAGTGCTTCGCCAGCTGGCCAAGACAATGATGCTCGCGTACGCAAGCTTGCGTGCCTCATCATCTCATCCACATTTGGTATGGACACAAGCACATAGCCTCACCCGATGGAGATATGAATGCTGGAACGACGTCGAGGGGCTTTTTTGGTGAGTATATGAGGGTATCATTATCTAGCCATTGTAGGATGCACCTTCATGGAATTCTGAGTATGGGGTCAACTATGGGAATCGGTGGCGTAAAGTCGTCGTCTAGGTCCAGACCCCTTGATGTTTGTACTTGTTTTCGAATTTCTGCTTTCGTCTTCCTTCAAAGCGGGTTCCAAATGTGTGCAATTTTCAGGTCTGCCTACATATAACCGTGCGATTTAGATTAAGTGGGAATGTCTGCAACAATACCCGATTCGGGATTCATCACACTTGAATAGCCCTCATGCATGTCTGAAAATACCAGCCAAAGGCAAAAACGTCTTTTTTGTTCTTTCTTGCATAGTCCATTACTCATCACCCTTGTTACGTCCGAGTACTGAGCGCTGAGTCTTGGTATCCACGCTCAGGGTGTGGGCTTATCGCTCTCGACATGTCTGGTCTTGTGAGTGTCCAGCAACCTGGACATGGAAAGTTAGTTGGGTGCCATGTCCTAAATTTGGTGTCTTTCACATACTCTAAATTGTGCATACGCAGGGTTCCACACTTGGTTATTTTAAGGTCTTGCTATGTATAAAATGGAGGACGATGTCAGAGTCCCACGCTTGGTCGAGGAAAACCAATCGAAAATACCGCTCATAAACACGCTCTAGTGAGCCGGTGACTGAGCGGTCTGTGACGATAGTGTTAACCAAATGGAGAATGGTGGCAATTGCTTATTGGTACTAGCAGCGGGCCCTGCTGGGAAGATTGGGCAGTAGAGGGTTTCTTTCTGAGATGGGCCCTTCCGAGAGGTCTCGCCCTCTCACTTCGCCGTTCAACGTTGCGATCAACGATTGCTGGAGTCAGCACGTCAGCATGGCTCGATACTCTCTCTCTGCTAGTGGCTCTGTGTTCACGTTCGCGTCACACGTTGAGTCGCTCTCCCTACCTTTGTTGCGCCTTCCCGCAAGACGATTGAAAAAGTGAGTCGGGTATTTCGCAATGAGGTGCCGAACTACTTCCTTTGATTCTTCTCACTTGATCTCTGGGTTTCGTCCGAGTGTCGCACACAGGCTGTTATTTCCAAGTTGCCATGTACGATGATCAAAACATCGATTTATCTCGTGTCTCATGTCCAAAAACAAGCTTTGTTGACTTAGGACACGTGAGACTGTACAGTATTACACTATTTTTTGACGAGTCGGCTGGTTTGCGCCAGCCCTCCCCGCTTCGTGAGAGCCGGGGATTGTGTCCTGCCGTGCCACGGAGGCTTATGAGCAGTAATTTTCCGTGTGCATCGCACATGTCTAGCTGGCCCCGTCGGGCGCCAGCGCCCATATCATTTACTCATATGCATCAGTAGAGGGCATTGCGATGGTTGGAATAAACTGTACGTAAGTGCCGGGTTTATGCGACCCGGGTATGTGTGGCCTGCTGGCGATGGACCACGAATATCTTCTCGTCATGGATCCATCACGTGTTTGAGCCGAGGTCGCTGGTGATGCGATGACGACTCGAGGGCGGAGGCCGGTCAACGTCACCTGTCAAGATGAAGGGTCCTCTTTCGTCACGGGGCGTGGCGTAGAACTGGCGCAACGCCACGATGGAACAGGGAATGAGCCGACCCCGGGCTTGCGTCTAAAAACACCATAATGAATGATCGGACATTGCGAAGATGAGAAGTACGGAGGGAACTAGGGGTCGATAAAGCGAAGTTCCAACCGACTTCCGGGACAGCCGGGTAGAGCCGGGCGTTATCGATCTGTCTGGCAGCGTGCAGTCCCGTTTTGTCCAGTCTAGAGCGCATCAAGGTTTTTGGGAGGCAAGATGGCGAGGAGTTTGGATGGTATGCATGTATGGGGTCTTTATTGATGAGGATAGATGTCACGAGAGCACTGATCAGGTGCGCATGCTTCTTAAACTGAGGAGACACAGCATACACGCCCATAAGCTGAAACAAGGTTCTGGCGTGAGAACGAGGCCACAAGCTGATCAGTCATGCGTTCCTGTAAACAGGTTGGGTTTTCGGGATGGATTGACCCTTCGACGGTCCTCGGCCCTGGGGGGCATCTAGATTGAGAGGAGTTCCGGCGAGCGGACGAGGACGAGCGGTACGCCCACAAAACACGAGCGATGCAACTCTAGCGCAGCTGTGGGGAGCGACGTGCACGATGGATTGGCGTGTCATAGATTGCACGGCGTCGAGGATATCGGACGGCCGAGGAGAGCACCGCCGAGAGCCATGGCGAGAAGCGATCGTCGCGGAATGTGCGGTTCCCGATATCGGATCCAGGTCGCCGCTGCCAAACTGTGCCAGGACTGGAGCAGCTCACAGCCTGCAGGACGAGAGATTGGCAGGGGATGAAAGCTATGCGGTGCCAGATGCCGGTTTATTCCGCGCAGGGCCACGCGTACAGCGGCACACAAGCAAGGGGCAAGACGTATGTGACTCTGCGGTCGAGTCCGAGGAAATGGGGCGAGTGCGTCGAAGCATGCGAGCGACGGACGGTGTCGTTATCAGACGGGACGCACGTTCCAAACTGGAGCGCCACGCGCCGTGACTCGTGTATGCTGGCTGGATTTGGGCTGCGGCCAGGTCAAAGAGCTGCGGAGGTATATGGCGCGGGGGGGTGTCGCGAGGGGGGGTGTCGCGATCGAAGGGGCAGATCGGAGATCTCGTATGCAACACGGCCGGCCAGGACCCCGGGGAGTGCTAGTGCGTAGGTCGCGCTAGGAATAGAAAAGGAAACCGAGGAGAGCTGCTTCAACGCTCGTCTCTCCCTTGTGATGACATCCGCCTCACTCCACCCGATGGTGGCCTCGATCCTCCTCCGCTCCCCGTCCCACACCTCCCCCTCCCCCTCCCCGTCCCCCGCCTCGACGCCCCTCCCCGCCCTCCAGACAGACCTCTCGTCCTCCTCCTCCGCGTCCGGCTCTTGTCTCGACCTCCGACCACCCTCCGCCCCCTCCTCTCGTCGCATACGCTTCGCCCCCCTCCCCGATCCCCGAAGAGACGACCTCAGCCCCTTTGATGACCCGCAGTTGGACAGCAAGCCCGTCCCAGAGACACTCCCCGTCCCGAATGACCTCCCTGATGGTTTTGTTGCCCTCTCCCCTTCTGTCTCCCCCGTCTCCACCCTCTCCAGCACGCGCTCGACGCCCACCATCCGCGTATCACCCAACACGCCGTCCAAGAGCACCCAGAGAGCGAGCATGAAGTTCCTTCGGCCCTTTTTGTTCCTTCGCCATTCCCGTTCTTCCCTTGCCAGTCAAACTTCCCTTCCCCAGTCCGGCTCTCTTCCTGATTCCCCCAACATCACCCGCTCCTCCACTTCCCTCCCCAACTCTCCGTCTTTCCAGTCAGCAAAACTTTCCCGCGTCTCCATCGAAGACGCCCTCCCCTTTGGTACAAAGTCGCTCTTCCGCTCTCGCTCAGAGTCAACAAGTGGTGTTCGCACTGTCCGCTCGTCATCCCCTTGTCCCAAACCTTCAGACCTCTCTACATCCCTCAATCGATCCGCCTCTACCAGCTCAACGCCATCCACCGACTTGCATAGCGGAAAGTGTGACTGGGGAGTGGGCTCCGGCCCGAAAAAGCGTCGTACCTCTTCAGCCTCGACACCTGGCGCCGGGGGTGGTCGACATGCCTGTTCCACCAATTTGTCTCCCAACGATCCCCCTCGCCCGAGTACTGCACCCAGTTCGCCCGTGGCGGCTCCGAAAAAACACGTAAAACTGCTGAATGGTAGAGTATACGGCGCAAAGAGATATGCTGGTGAGCGTACGCACCTTGCTCAATCTTGCACCGATCTAACATGATGCGCTTGCAGCCCAGACTCTTGCGAATCCTTTTGCCAATGTTCGCGACGAACCTGAATTTGTGGAATGGGGCTATGGGGGAATGGGAAGCGTGCATGCTTCTGCCGGCATCGCAAACGACGTGTGGAAGGGCCTGCAGAGGAGCGAACGCGGTGGTGCGTTGCTTGCGGGCTCTTCTTTCGGTCCACCGACTCGTCCAACTACCGGAGCTGTTATTGTTGGTGGTGGCAGGGGCAGCGGGGCGTCTGCGACCTCATCCGTTACCCGTCGGAAAATGTCCGCCGACGCTCCTGAATGTAGTATGGGCAGCGTCGGCACTGGTGGGGACGAAGACGACGGCAGTGGCATGGGATGGGTCAGGAGGCGCCGTGCAGAGAGGGAAGCAAGAGCTCGGCTGGAGCAAGAGGCCAATGAGCTCGACAAGAAGACCCAAGAAGGAAGAAAGAGCGGCGACTCGATGGATGCAAGCATGTATGCGTCTACAGCATCGACAACTACTTCGCTGAATGCGTGCACGTCCGCCGCGTCCACCGACATGACGACGCCGGCTACCTCCCCTCCTACTTCCAGATCCCCCAGCTTGGCGAGCTTGGATCTGACATCATCTCCTTCGGAACTCGGCGAGCAATCCCACGTTTCTGTTCGCCCAACCCCCAGCCCCACGGAGGAGCACCAGCATCACGTCCTGACGGCTGTCCGGCTATCTCCCAATATCTCAACTTCCACACACAAACATAGCCATTCGGTAGCTCATGGTCGTTCGCCATCTTTGCCTTCTACCCTTTCGGGCCCCAACAAGGTTCCCGATGATGGAATGCCTGAACAAGTGGGTCCCCCAAGCCCAGTAGATTCTGAGACAACATCGAGTGGGAATTCACTCAGCGTTGATGAGGACCCGAGCCGAGGCTCTGATAGGGAGATAGACGATGACGACGAAGACGAAGACCAGGTTGGTCATCTGCTGTGCTACCAGCCTTTGTGTAACCATTTCGCTCTACAGGATGCCAGAAGGAAGACTGCCCTTGGGGCCGGGGTCGAGAAAATTAGTCGACATGTGGACGTTGAAGCGCGGTAAGCGCACGAGGCGTTAGCATATACCTCCACGCGCATGCGCTGGTTTCTGCATCTCCTGCACTATTTCGCGACTTTCAGCCGGACATAGAATCGGGTGCTGACATATCGTCACTCCCGTATACCCCAGCATTGGGTGTTTTCTGTGCAACAGCAGAAAACACTGTACATCCCGCCCTCAATATCACGTCGACACGCAGCCATGCTATGTATATGCAGTCGGTTTGGCTGCGCTGGCCTTACTGCGGCTCCTCTATCGTTCCAACTAACGAGGTGTATCGTCATCGAATCCATGGTTCCCCTGCCCTCCTTTATTTCCAATTGTACATACGTTTAGCCTGCAACTTTGACCATTGTCCCCCGTCATCCAGCTCACGCACTCTGACCGTCTCGCTTTCTCTACTCCATTAGTTTCATCAAATTATCTCGCCTTCTCACAGCACTCTGATGTATAAACGCACAATCTTTATAATCCTTCGACGTCTTATTGTTGCAAGTGGATCATTCAGCCGGTATGTCCACGTTGATTGTGCTGTGACCTGACTCACTCACAATGCCCTAGGTCTCTGCATATTTCTTGCTTCTCAAGTGCTCCCACAGTCCGTTCTATAGTAACATAAAGCGCCACTCAGCGTCTAGTATATATCGTATCGTTTTGCCTCAAGCTGGGATCATTACCTGTATACCCCCTCAGATTTGACTTGGCTGGTGGAAAGTGAGGTCGAAGGCGTCAAAAGGTACCGCTACTAATTCCGCGCTTGGAGGTGTGTGTACTTGGAATACACTTTGTACGATACTGAGTGTTAAGATTGCTTTCTCCAGTGTTGGACTAGTAGTGATATCGTTCTCATCCTGCTGCGATTGTATTGTTTTGCAGGTTTTCCTACGCGTTTCAACTTTTCAATTTACGCCGCTGGACGCTTACTCCATACTGCGACAATGTCTACCTTGTTTTGCCACTTGTCTGTCAAGGGATTAAACCTGGGTGCAGCTTGCTGCGGTGACAATGGTCCAGGAAGACAGTGGGACTGAGGGATATTGGCTATACGTGCCCACACTGACATGTGTCTCTCTCATTGTCAGCCTAGGCCTGCATGGGCGCGTGTCGACAGATCGCGAGAGATATCGCTTTGAATGCTCGTCAGATCGGACTTCAACGGCCCGGTGTGGTAGTGAACAATGACGTCAAGAGTGCCATTGATTTTATGTACTTGTCTTATCTTTATTTTTTCTTAGGTACGGCGTACCGGTGCAGCACGGAGGCCCCTGAAAGTGAGTCCACGCCAAGCGACAGACCGGTCTTATCGCCGGGGGGTTTTTGAAACTGATCCTTTTCGGACGGCGAGGCAGAGAAACAAGACAAGAGTCGACAGAGCGACGCTTTGTGGTGATCACGAGACACGCCCGACAAAACACGGTGCATGCGATCATGATCACCGCGATCGGTCTACTGTCCGGATCCTGAAGTTTTTATTTTGGTTTTTATTTTTATTTTTATTTTCCTACAGGAAAAAAAAAACCCCATAGGAACTCGGCCGGCCGTCGGTAGTGTTGACATTGCCGTGTCGTCGAGCGGGGCTAGACGACCACGAGGCCAACTTGGGGCCCCCTTCCCCGTCCACAGCCTGAGAACCGTCCAGCGGGGGGAATACTTGCTTGGCGCCATCGAGGCTGTGCAACTTCATTTGATCAGCAATTGTAGACGGGGCTGTCCAGGAAGTGATGAGAACGACTGCCTGGCCTGGTGCTGGAACGGCTGTACAGTGATACAAGGATGCGGAACCGGGTTCTTCAGGAACACTTGGAGCCCGCCTGTGCAAATGGGGATTTCGGCCATTGCCGCAGATGGGCGGGATGCGGTGTAACGCGGAACTGGCAGCGTGTCCCTGAGTAATTGCTTTTTGGCTTGCAGATAACATTAACGTGCTGCACAACAAGGGTTAAGTTGGCGTGACTAACGAGAAGTGTAGTTTCCAAGGTTCACGGGAAAATATCATTACGCCGGAATATACATAACAAGCGGTCAGACTCCAAGACTTTGCCCTAACCACTCCATCCTTGGTAACGCCAAGTGATATACGTCGAAACTTGTCCCAGGGGAAGGGGGAGAAAAAAAAAGCACACGTGCATGGCCAAGATGGAGTTTTGGGGTATCAGCCAAAACCGTGAGTAGTCGGATGGAGTTAGGAACGCAGAGGATTCCACGGTCACAGGGCGGTTTGCTAATATGCCAATATCAAAGCTTCCAGAATTCTTCACGACTGACAAATCATGGTGGGTAACACCGCAGTTAGGCATGCGGCTGATAACGCAAACCGGAGGGGGATGCTGGATGAAACTGAGACCACTCCAACTCACGGCGTTGAGTGTGAACGCTCTTGGCGATTCCTGATGTCGCGTAGCACTTAAGATGTGGTGCGAGCGTGCGACCGGCGATTATATCCGGAGAAAACGTCGCTGGCACTGAAGGAGAGCTCCTGAGCCATCGATTCAGAAGCTGGTTTGGCGGAAATCGCGGAGATGAACTAGCGAAGAACTCCCAGGAGGGGTGTTTCAGACGGAAAACCTGTAGAGACGGACCGCTAGCTGGGGCGTGCGAACGGACACCAAGACAAAAATTGCGGCAAGCACATATCATGTCGGCGTTTGGAATTGTAGATACGCAAGCATGCCTGCGATGGAACTGATTTCCTATAGATGCCAAGAGACCAGCGACTGGTCACATGATATGGGCAAGGTCAGTGGCGAATCCCGTCTCCCAGATTCGGCGGCGCCTGACCATTCCTGACAAATCTCCGTTGGTGAAGGACCTACGTCACCTCTCTGTTCGCGCTTGTTTGGAAAATGAGGACCAGGGAGACGGTTGTGGATACCATCCACGGCAGCCCAGGTGACGTGTGCGCACGGGTGGAGATCGATCCGATTGGATGTCGGATTAGGGTCGTGAGGTTGCACGGAGACAACTGCAACGGTCAGATTTAGGGTAGAGCATGACAGTAGAGACCCTGCCGAGTGATAAGCGGCGAACGCGCGTTCCCTGCCAAGAACGCAAGACCATCGGGTGGCGACCAAGGGATGATGATCGATAGTAAACAGACACGACCACTGATCGTCGACTAATTGGATGAGAACGGATCGATCGTGGTCAGGAGATTGAAAATATGAAGCGGAATAGTTTACCAGCGAGTAGCCAAGCAGGGGAAAGCTGCAGACCTCGTATTTCCACCGGAGATGGACAATAAACTGTTCTGATCGAGGAAGCCATAGCAGTGGTACTGGGGCCACATGCTGTGGCAAGAATGGGTGGACCTTTCTTCCTTGCGGCGCAACGCATGCGAGGACACGTAACCTGGTGGGTTCAGCACTCCATGCGCGTCCTCGTCGCTGGAATCTTTCCACTTGTCCCCTCGAGCAAGAGCTACGAAAGGAGGATCATTCTGACAGTGTAAAAGTCAAGGGTAAAGATGTCCCTCCGTGGTTTTCGGCTGGTCGTCGACAAGCCACTTCATCGTTCGAGGCGTTTCCTGATCCTCATGCTGAAATGGCGGTATCCAACACGCGCTTCTGCTTCCCTCTGGGCTGCAGCTCATCGTGACAAGTGCGTAACGAAGCAGAGAAGCATGTTCCGCCAGCAACCGAGCGCTCCTGTTATCTACGTTGCCTCGAGGAAGCGGTGATTGTTTCTCCGTTGTTGTTTCGCGTAAGGTTATCTTCTGGGGTGTGGTCTCTGACGAAGAAGATCAGTGCATCTTGCAGAGGGTGGCTGCTCACCGAGGGCCGCGGCAAAGGCAGATCCAGATTCGCTTCGACTCGGCCGTTGAGAGGTGCTGGCATTCGGAAGAGGCGAGGAAACGTCGCGGTCAGAAATGTCTGCTGTCGAGTTTACGTCTCACGCCCGACACGCTGCGGGTGGTAAACGGGATTGCATGTTGGGGACTAGCTGTCGGTTCACAGCGCAGTCGACAGACGGTGAAGGCCATCGGCTGAGCAAAACGGAACATCACCTAGACTGATCTACTAATCGAGAACTCTTATTCCTGGAGCATGATCCGTTCTGGCACGCTCTCTTCTTGCCGAATGCCACCTTTTCCCCCATTAGCTTGTCCTTCAGCCGGTTTGACGACAGGCGCTGGCGGAGCACAGGTATCGGCGACGCTTGCTGCATTGCCCTGGCCGATGCGGACAATGACGTTCATCGTCGACTTGACTCTCGTCCTGAACTCCTCGCGAGGGCCGTCTTCTGCCTCGCTCCCACTTCCGGACAATAGCTCGTCGTGAACTTCGAGCGAGCCCGTGAGCACGTCCACATGCACCTCGCTGTCTGCCCACGGCAGGGTTGGAGGAAGAGACACGGCGAGGAGAGCCAGATGCGGGATGGCGGCGCCCATTGCGCACAGCTTGAGCTCCTTGAAGCCATCGTCGACAAGAAGGGTTTTGCATCGACGGAGGTAGGCGGCCAGCTTGGTTTTCCGGGTGATGCAGATCTCGTTCTTGCCCTCGCGGTGGGCGGAGCGTGGGCCTGTGGCAGCCGCTGCAGGGGCTACGGTGGGGAAGGGACGCCGAGGGGCAAGCTTGCGGATGCGCGGACGGCGATTCGCTTGGGCATCGGGCTCCTGCGGGGTGTCCACCAGCATTGTCTGTCCTAGGCCGCCCTCTTCTCCCCCAGCCCGCTCCTTCTCGCGCTTCCGCTTGTAGCCCATCGCAAGGAGGATGCAACGGCGCGCCCGTTTATGTCCAGCCACGTGACCACGGGTGGCCCGCCCTCAAGCGGGGCAGGCAGGGCGGAACTCGGATGTCCAGCATACACGCGGAGTCGAGATCGCACAACCCATCTTTCCTTCCTCCGTTCTCCCTTTCCCCCCCTCTCTAGGGCTCCCGGAAACACAAGAAAACCATCAAAAAGGGGGAAATCGGTTCGAGTAGCGCACGCCCAGCATGAGTCAAGACGTTGCAGAGCAGAACATTCAGATGTGGAAAGTCAAGAAGCTCATCAAGAGCTTGGACTCGGCGAGAGGGTGTGTGCCGCCGGACGCTACTTTGTCGTTCGCTGCTGATCGCGTGCCTTGTAGAGCTGGGACATCCATGATCAGTTTGATCATCCCTCCCAAGGTACCCCGATCGTTCTTATCGGTTTTCCGCCTCGATATTCAGCACACATCCAGGACCAGATATCTCGTGCATCTGCCATGCTCACCCAGGAGTATGGTACAGCTTCCAACATCAAGTCTCGTGTGAATAGGTTATCCGTCCTTGCTGCCATCACCAGTACCCAGCAACGTCTCAAGCTCTACAACCGCGTTCCCCCAAACGGCCTCGTTCTCTTTGTAGGCACAATTCTCACCGACGAGGGCAAGGAGAAGAAAGTTTCCTTTGATTTTGAACCTCATAAGCCGATTAACACGTGTGTCCCTCTCTATACTCACTCATTCTGTGTGCCCATCCACTGTGGCATTTCTGGCTTTCTCTCCCACCCAGATCGCTCTACCTTTGTGACAACAAGTTCCATACTGAGGCGCTTTCGGAGCTTCTCGAGTCCGATTCTCGTTTTGGATTCATTGTAATGGACGGAAACGGAACACTCTTTGGCACGCTCGCCGGCAACACGCGCGAGGTCATTCACAAGTTTACCGTCGATCTCCCCAAGAAGCACGGTCGTGGTGGTCAGTCTGCCCTCCGTTTCTCCCGCCTTCGAGACGAGAAGCGGCACAACTACGTTCGCAAGGTCGCCGAACTCGCTGTCCAACACTTTATCACCAATGATAAGGTCAATGTCAGCGGCCTTGTGCTGGCCGGTAGTGCAGACTTCAAAACAGAGCTCAGCCAGAGTGACATGTTCGACCCTCGGTTGGCAGCCAAAGTGATCAAGGTTGTCGATGTAAGCTACGGCGGCGAGAATGGTTTCAACCAGGTGACAGCCCAAATGCAAGTTTTTTACATCAGATGCTGACACGACTCAAGGCCATAGAACTTGCCGCCGAGTCGCTCTCGAATGTCAAGTTTGTACAGGAAAAGAAGCTCATTCAGAAATACTTTGATGAGATCAGCCAGGACACGAACAAGTACTGCTTTGGCATTGACGATACGCTCCGTGCTCTCGATCTCGGCGCTGTTGAAACACTTATCGTCTGGGAGAATCTTGATGTCACGCGGTACGTCCTAAGAAACGCTGCTGGAGGTGAGACGTGTCTGCCTGTAGTTTTCTATGGTGATTCCTTACTTGGCTCCAGAGGAGGTCATCGTCCATAGTGCCGACCGTGAAAAGGACCGCGAGAAATTCATAGACAAGTCTACCGGCTTGGAGATGGAGCAATCGGTCGAGCCACAGTCACTGCTAGAGTGGTTCGCTGAGAAATACAAAGATTTCGGTGCCAACCTCGAGTTCGTGACCAATCGCTCCCAGGAAGGCGCCCAGTTCGTCAAGGGCTTTGGCGGTATCGGCGGCTTGCTGAGGTACAAGGTCGACATGACCAATCTTGCAAGTCTGGATGAGGATGAGGACGAGTTCTATAGCGACAGCGAGGACATCTGACGGTTTGGTTGGCTCTTCGGAGCCCCGCTGACCAAGGGTACGCTCGGCGGGGCGAGGTGGTGGTGGGGGGGGGGGGGGGACGGGGCAGGCACGGGGGACGGGTTTTGCAACAGCTGTCAAGAGTGGGGGTCAGGATGTGCGTTCAGCGCCCGGACAAGGCAGGGCGCAGATGGCCATCCTTCATTTAGAGATCTGATGCACATGTGACCATTGATATTTGGAGGTTAGTCCGTTGGCCACGCGTGTGTTGCGATTGCTGACGACTGGCCTCAGAGACGACTCTGAACAGAAGATGGTGCATGCTAGTCGGCTTGTAGCGCAAGATCGTGTAGTCTTTACGGTTTCGTCGTTTGATCAATCCATGCTTATCCTTCAGACATATTGGCTGCGCGTCACACGGTACGTCACGTCACACCACGCAATACGATTGTCCACGAGTGTGGGCTTTGCGGGTATTTGTCGAGCATTCTCGCCTTGACACGCCCCACCACCCCCGTACACACCGTCAGGCCCGCCAGGCCATCCCCGAGCGCCCTCCGTACGTCTGACTTTGGATCCCCAGCGCACTCACCATGGCCGGTGCGCACACACACCCCTATCCCATCGCCCCGCTTACCCAATGGACTTTAGGCAGGAAACGGTCTGCAGCCGAGGACACCACCGAAAAACGTGAAACCCGCAGCTCCAAGCTGGCCAAGACTGAGGGCGCCAAGTCCACCAGCAGAGCCGCCAAGGGCACAGCGCGTCTCAAGGCGCGTCCGACCATCCCTTGCACAGTCTCGCTCCAACTGATGGCTGCCTGGCTGGATCGCTTGCCACACAGACGTCCTTGGCCCAATCCGCGTTCAAGTCTCGCGCCGTGCCTCTGTATGTGAACATCACCACGACCGCCCCCCCTTCCGAGGGCCAGGACTCTGCGCCGGGGGATTCTGGTTTCCTGGCAAGCACACGCCTTGTTCCGAGCACCTTTGCGACGGGGAGCTTCGGGTGGAAGGGGAACAAACGCATGGTGGTGGAATTGCCCAAAGCAAATGGGGAGCCAGAGGGAGAGAAAGTCCATGTCACCTTGACGTGCGTGTTCCGCTCCCATCATGGTACCTCTTTGATATGAACAGGCCTGTGCAGGATCAATGCTACCGTTATTGGCAGCAAGGATGTGAAAGAGGGGGAAGAACACGAGGGCGAAACGGAAGGCATAGCAGAGCATGCTGCCGAAGAGCCGTCTGGCAAGGCGGCTGTGTCCAGGCAAGGGGAGTCGCCGGGGGCAGGGTCAAAGGAAGGTGATGATAACCCACCAACTGGCGAAGAAGAGGCTGAAGAAGAACATGCTGCTTCGTAATTATTTCTGATCTGTATTTTCTCTTGGTTGGCTTGTTAGCGTTGTGGGTAGTAGCTTCATCGCGAGCGTAACTCGTTCCGCCCCGGTCAACACCAGGCTCGGGCAGGGCACAATGCGATCTTGCAAGGGCTGGTTACGGCAATTGACGCTCAAAGTTCAAAGTTGACCTCAACGAACACGCAAACCCGAACAAGCTCTCAAGGACCACTTCGAGGAGCCTCGAGTGCCAGGGGAAAGACACCCGTGAGCGGCATTCACCTCTCTCATGCTCGTCGTCGTCAACTAACCTATTCGCAAGGATGTCCCTTGATTTCAGGCAACTTGCTCCCTTGGAAAAGGGCGAGCTACCTTTGGCCGCAGCTCCAAATGTCAGGCGTCATCATGGTTCAGTCGCGCGCGGTCGACGTTCTCTCTTCTTCATCTCAGCGATAAAATACTCCGTTCCAATCATTTACCTCACATATTCGTTACTGCGACTGGTGTCCCGCGACTGGGCCGTACTGCGCACGCCAAATTCTGGCGTAAAAAATCATTCGTTTTCCGGTGACGATGATCCCGCCTCTGAATTCAAGGACGACGTTTTTCCTCTCCGGCCACAGGATCCTTGGGATATCTCCACCGACTTTCCCTACCCGCGTACTCTGTCGTATGATGTCGAGGAGGGTACCTGGCTCCGCCTCGATGTTCACCCGGTCTCTGGTGATATCGTATTCGATATGGCTGGCGACATCTACTGTCTTCCGGCGTCTTCGTACTCTGGGGCGGCCTTGGCCGGTGGCATGAAAACCAAAGCCGTCCCAGTTCTCACGGGCGTACCACACGATGCAGACCCTAGTTTTTCTCCAGAAGGCGATCGTCTGGCCTTCAGAAGTGATGCAGGTCTCGGGGTTGACAACATCTGGGTCATTCCATGGGCTGCTGGCGGTTGCTCCAAGATGGACGTTCGCTCTCCTTCTGCGATGACCACGGAGGCAATCGCACAAAGGCACTCTGATGCTGAACTACTTGCAATGGGTGTAAGAGAGACGGAAGAACGATCACTCAGGCGACTCTCGCAAGAGGGAAGACAGGCAGGTTTGTGATTCAAAGATTTTAGCGTGAACTAAGCTGAGCCTGCCTTGTGGTGTATAGCTGTGCGCGTCACTAATGAGACGTATAACTGGGTTTCCGATGCGCGATGGCACCCTTCGGGCACCAAAATTATTGCCACGAAATGGTATTTTTCCCAACGGTCCTTGGGTGCGGGCGAAGGGTGGGAATATGAAGTTCCATCCCTCCGTGATCTCAAGCGGCGTCGGGTGGAAGTAAACTCGGGCAGGCGTCTTGTTTCCAGGGTGCTGCCACAAGGATGGACCAAGGCAGACTACGTCGAACAGCAGATCGGCCACGAGCAGTTTTCTTGGCTAAGCAACGACACACTTGTGTATTCAGGAAACGTCCAGGACGTGGGTGGTACTTTCAAGTATTCCAAAGGTATCGTAAATCTCTCTCTCTCTGACTTCACTGACATTTTTATTCGTTCTTGCAGATGTTCACAAGGGTATTTACTCCATCTTTGTGCGAAATATTACCTCAGGGGAACAGGAGGTGCTAGCCGACACTTTTCCCGGTGGCGCTAGTAGGCCTACATTGTCCCGTGATGGGCGTACCCTTGCTTTTGTCCGTCGCGTTCGCGATAAGGAAGCACTCGTTCTCAAGTGTGTCTTGTTTACATGGACATCAAGCCTCGTCTAACCTCAGCGACAGGGACTTGCAGACAGGTACACTGCGCAATATTTGGCATGGCTTGACTTACGACCTTTCCACTATTTATGCCCCGATGGGCACTTATCCCTCTTTTGCATTTGATCCATCCGACGAGGCTATTCTTATCTGGGCCGCCGGTCAGATTTACCACATTCCACTTACCTCCAATGAATTCGGGGAGCGCGTGCTAGGTGGGACGCCCCAACCTATTGGCTTTCACGCCCATATCGAGATCAAGCTCGCGGAGACTCTGAGGGCAACTACAGACGTCAGAGAGCTTGAAAATGGCGGGCAGCGACTTCATGCGTTCACCCAGCTTGCCCTCGATGAGACTGGAACACGTGCGGTGTTCCAGGCTGCTGGTGTGACATACGTTCAGGCGGTGGGGTCGACATCCCCGGCCCGGCGCGTACCTATTGCTCACGCAGGCGCAGCTTATTACTCTCCTTCTTTTGTTAGTGGAAACAGCGACTTGATCATTCATGGACGATGGTCGGACACACATTTCTCCTCTTTCGAGATTGCCGATCTGGGTACTGGAAACGTGTACGAGCTAACTGGTCTTCCGACGGGGCGATACTTCAGTCCCGTGATTTCAGGCGGAGAGGGAGTGGTTCGCACCATCGCTTTTGTCAAGACAAGCGGTGACACCCTCACCGGCAATGTTGTGGCTACCGCCCAACCTGGCCTTTGGATTGGCGAGGTCACTCTACCTACGGAAGCCTTCCCATCCCATTCTATTCCAGTGACAAATGCTCGGAAAATTCGTACTTCCATCAGGACCTCTGACGATGCGTTGAAACTTGGTTTCATCTCCTCTAGCCAACTTTTAATTCACCAATCGAACCAGGTGTTCGCAGTGGATCTCTCCCGCGGCCCCGACGAGCTAGGGCGGTATACAGAGGAGATCTTGGCCAACGGGCACTCGACGGATGAGTTGGTGTTTTCGAATGCTACCCACGGTGCAGCATTCGTGAACTTTCAGCAAGTTTACTATGCTCCTGAAGTAACCTCTTCGACCGACCTCTGGAGCAAGCCGGGCAAGGCACCAATCGGATTGGCAAGACTTAGCTTGGATGGCGGGCATGATCTGGTTTTGAGCGGTGACGGAAACGTCGTTGGGTGGTTCCTCGGTGAGACCTGCGATGCGATGGAGTTGCAACGTTTCTGAATTTACCGCGATCTAGGACCATATCTGCATACTTTACCCATTTCTCGACTTCCACGATGCTCTCAGGCCATCAAGGCGGACACCTTGACATTTGGAGTCGACTGCATCACGAGTAGTTTGTTGGACGTCACCGAGGTAGACGTGCGATATGAATCGGAAGTGACTAGACTGCGTCGTGAGGCTCGTGCACTTTCTGACCTAGATGTTGTTGCATTTGTGAACGCTACGATTCTTACCATGGAGCATGGTGATGTTCGCCGGGACGTAATTAGTGGTGGAACGGTTCTCGTGCGGGGGGGCTTCATCGATGCAGTGGGCGAAGACGGTGAAATACCAATTCCAGAAGGTGCATTAGTCCTGCAGACCGATGGTGGTGAGTTGCGCGTGCATAGGCCGAGTGACGATGGCCTTACATATCAACCTTGCTAGGGTACATCATCCCGGGATTCATTGACGCACACGCCCATTGGGATGGAACTACCGTCAAGTACCCTGCCACCTCTTGGGAGATGGAAACCTTCCTCGCGTATGGGGTCACCACTATGCACAAGTGCGTTGTTCGGCTGTCCTCGTGGCGCCCTACTGAACTCTCTTACAGCCCAAGCTTGCATAATTCACTTGGCTTTGTTGAGCGCGCTCGCGTCGAGAGTGGTCTTATGATTGGTCCTAGGATTTTCCACACAGGTCAAATCATTTATGGAGCATCCGACTACTCTTACCATCTTGATATCGCAACCACCCGAGAAGCAAAAGAGGCACTTACTCGCATCAAGGCCGAGGGTGGTCCAGCGAGCTGGTCTTATAAGAATTACAACCTACCAGCGAGGGCGTCTAGGCAGCGCTTGTTGTTGCAAGCGAGAAAGATGAATATGGCTTGCGTACCCGAGGGTGTGGGTAGCCGCCCCTGCAGATTTAGATGATGGGACTAACACGCAGAACAATTTAATCAGGGCATGAATTTTGATTGGGACCAGACATACATCGTAGACGGTAAGTAGAAGGCCAACCGCAGGACATGATCCTGACGTGCGACCCCCAGGGATGACGACCGTCGAGCACAACATTCCTGTGTCGGTACTATATGACGACCTCCTTACACTGTATTCGCTGAGTGGAACCGGATCGACACCGACGCATATCGTCGATTACGGAGGACCGATGGGAGAGCAGTTGCTCTGGGCGACTGTGGACATTCCCAATGATCCAAAGTACGTACTCGTACAGCGTTGTTGCGTGGTCGCATCTGATCGCGATACGTTGCGCAGGCTCAGACGTTTTACGCGACATGACATCTTGGAGGGTTTGTCCGAGTCTACAAGCAGACCTGCAAATTGTTCGTCGTCCCAGATGTCGGCTCGCGTCGAGGCTAACGCGCCAGGTTATCAGCGATTGCGCTTTTCAACGTCTCCATGTCGGTCGCCAAGATGGTCCATCGTGGATTGTCTGCTCATATTGGGGCACATGGGGAGCCCCCGCTGGGTCTGATGTACCATCAGGAAATGGCGTTTGCCCGGGCTGGGGGGCTGAGTAATTATGAGGCGAGTTTCACCTTTGTTCCGTATTCCGTATTTAACGGCGACACTGCTATCATTCAGGTTGTTCACGCCGCAACGTCTGTCGCAGCAAGGACATTTGGTCTTGTAGAGTCTCTCGGCACAGTGTCAGCAGGCAAACTTGCTGACCTCGTTGTTTTTCCTGAGGGCTTTGATCTACTCAGTGACGATATCCACAAGACAAAGGACATCCGGTTCGTGGTTAGGGGTGGAAGGGTATGGGCAGCCAAGACCATGACGGAGGTGTGGCCGGTCAAGGGCAGGCAACAAACCTTGCCCCCCTTGAATGCCGAGTAGATTACAGCAGAAATCCATCCTGCGCCACAAGTAGAGATCACAAGGCATAGTAGCGCCTGCTAATGCATTCGTGTCTTCGCTCCTCAGATGAAGTTCGTTGAGCCAAGCGGCACTAGATGACGTGCCGGCTCGTATCATCGAGAGGCATGCTGGACTCGAAACGCTCTAATGCACAGAATGTCTACATATCGAACTCAAACTCTGTATCCGAGTCGTCCTTTCTTGGTGGTCCGCGAAGATTCTTTAGAGCCCGTGTGTTCGTCCTTGTTGCTGCAGACCGCATACGAGAGGACGGGTCGTCGTCGTCGCCTTCATCGGAGCTATCACACCGGTCCCGGCCAGTCTCCCCGCGCTGCAAGGAATGTTCAGGAGGGTCGATGGCCCCAGACAGCATGAGAACTGCCTCCAGCTCTTCTCGGGTGGCTAAGGACACGGCAGAGGCGTCAGAAAGCAGGCAGGCACACCTTCTAGACGCCTTTCGCGGTCAGCACCCCAGGCGACGAGCTGGTTTTTTATCTCTCCTTGGCGGTAAACGATGAGCATTGGTATGCGGCTGTCGGGTAGATCCGCTATGCACTTGTTGCCGACGATAGACACGAACTTGGTTCGTGGGTACCGGGCGGCCAAATCCCGGAGATGAGTGAACGTACGATCGCTCCGGGGGATGCTGCGGCGCTGCTGAGAGGGGCGTGTGGTGAGCGACGAGGGCCCACTCACCCGTCTTTGTAGAGGAAGCATATTACGCCGGTGCCCTTCTCGTCCTGATCGTCCCCCTCGTTGATCCTGCTCGCCTCGGTGACCTCCCTCGTGTAGTCGTCCCTGCCGATCGGATATACCCTCCCAAAGCGGGCACGCCTGGCTGCCTGTCGCTCTTCGGCCAGCCGATGGCGCCGGAATGCGTCTGCTGCCTGCTGGAGGTCTTCGTCTGCGACGTCCTCCGCCAGATCGCGCAGCTCATCCGGGGCGAGGTCCGCGAGGGCGTCGTGGGGCGCTGGAGGGGGCGGAGGCGAGGGGGTGCGCGGGGCGGGTTCGCGGGGCGCGAGGATGCCGTGCGCGCGGAGGGCGTCGTTGCTGGGGGCGGTGAGCACGCCGACGAGGAGGGCCCGGATGGCGCTCACAATTCCGTGTCCTCGCTTGCCATTACTATACTTGCAACGTCCGGTGCGCCCACAGACTCGCACTCTGCGGCGGCTGGATTAGGAAGGCTGTATTCACACTCGCACCAGCCCCGACTGCGACGCGGACTTGAATGTGTGCCGCCTGCTTACCAGTGCTGGACCAGGCTTGGAGAGGCACGGATATCTGCCGTCCGATTGCATTGCAGCTGCCTCCGATACACCATCGCTCGCTCCATGACGGTGTCGGCCACCGGCGCGACAACCTCCCTCTCGACCACCCAGGGTCTCACCGTCACCGTCAACGAGACCATCCTCCCCCGCAAGTACCAGGAGGAAATCTTTCGGCGTGCCCAGGAGCACAACATCATCGCCGCCCTCGACACCGGCAGCGGTAAGACCCTCATCAGCATCCTTCTCATCAAATGGGTCGTCTTGCAGCCAAACGCCGTCGGCAAGGTCGTCGTGTTCCTTGTCCCAAAGGTCGCCCTCGTCGAGCAACAGGCCGAGTTCATCGCCTCCCAAACACCCTTGAGAGTGCGAAAATTCCACGGAAGCCTCGATTTGGACCTCTCGGATCGGGTCAACTGGAAGAGCTCGTTCGAGAAAGCGGACGTGGTCGTGATGACCGGTGGGCGTCCATCACCCACTTGGCATCAAATTCTCGTTTCTCAATCATTCCCCAGCTCAGATATTTCTCAACATCCTCACCCATTCACACTGGAGCATCGACAAGGTGCGCCATCCTTCCCGGTCCTGGCGGACGACCCGCCAACCCACCAGTCTAGGTCTCGTTGATTATCTTTGACGAGTGTCACCATACGCGCAAGAATCACGCTTATAACGGCATAATGCGCGAATACTTCCAAGTTCATTCTGCTGAACGCCCAAAGATATTTGGCATGACGGCGTCCCCCATCTGGAATCCCAAGGACGCAGAAGGGTCTTTGTTGACCTTGGAGAAAAACCTGGATGCCACTGTCATTGCCGTGCGTGAGCATGTGTCCGAACTGCTTGAAAACTCCCCGCGCCCTGCAGAGGTGTGTCCCTTTTCTTATTTGTCCCGCGCTCTTGCCGCGACGAAGCCTTATCTGCTTCCTACAGTTGGTTAAGCAATATTTCCCGCCTCCTGATAGCTATCTCTATCTGAACCCCAGTCTTTGGGATACGCTGTCACTCTTCCAGTCTGACGGTGTTGACATATCATGGAACAAATTACATATGAAGTATCACGTCACTCGGAACAGCCTTGGTCCTTATTCTGCGGATCTCTTTGTATATCACGAGGTTCGTACACGTGTCAATCAACTTCTTCTAGAGTTCGATACTCCCGACGATCGCATCTTCCACCCGTTCGACATTCAAGAAGATGGAATGGACATCGACGTTCCTCCTACCCGTCGAAACGCGTCATCGATTCCTGTTTCTCTTCAGCAAGTCGATTCTATCCTTGCTGATTTCAAGCCATTCTTCGAGGACCCTTCTGCCTCCCCTCCTGCCGTGCCGATCCCTGTCCCACTTGCCTGGTGCACTCCAAAGGTAAAGGCCCTCGCTGAGGTCCTTCTTGAATACCATACTCCGACATTCCATGGCATTGTCTTTGTAGAGCAGCGTCAGATCGCGGCTTGCCTCGCCAAAGTGCTTTCCAAGATCCCCGAGCTGCGGGGTCGCATTCGGTGCGCAGAGCTTGTCGGGCACGGTAGTGGGCACGGTGCACGGAATAAGGGAAGCTCCAACGCGAATGTCACGTCGGGGGTGAACATGAAGGGTATGGGATTGGCACGACAGCAGGATACAGTCAAGTTATTTCGCAAGTCGTATGAAGAAGGCGGTCTAAATCTATGTATGTCTTTTCTCTGTGCTTTCATGGTATATTGCTGATCCTCTCTTTCCAGTGGTTGCAACATCGGTTGCCGAAGAAGGTTTAGACTTTCCAGTAGGTCACCTCGGGTCTTTTCTGTCAGACTCTGACAGTTGGGTTGGTAGGCTTGTGACCTTGTCATACGTTTTGATCCCCTTCATCATATGGTCGGATATGTCCAATCTAGAGGTCGTGCTCGGACCAAGACGTCTACTTTTGTTATTATGGCACAGGCTGGCCATGCATCGCACCTAGATCGCTACAAAACTTTCCAAGAGATAGAGCCCGAACTCAAAAAAGTTTACCAGACACGGGAAAATCCCACTCGTCCCACTTCCCCAGAATCGTCGTCAGATTCCGAAGAGGGTGAGTTAGAAGAAGAAGACCCTGAGGATCTTGCTGCGCGTGAACGATACATCGTTCCCTCTACTGGGGCAGTTCTCACCTATGGCTCTGCCATCGGACTGATCAACTATCTGTGTTCCCTAATTCCACATGACGTCTATACTCCTCCCCCGATCCCCAAGTATAGCGGTGATTATGCCGCTATCTTGGAACTTCCATCGAGCCTCCCACTCCCTGTTGACCACCTCATATACCGGGGGCCTATGCGGAACTCGAAGCGCGAAGCAAAACGGGCAGTTGCATTTATGGCCGTTAAAGCTCTCCACAGACTCAACGTCTTTGACGATTACCTCCTTCCCTCGATGGGCTCCAAGGGAAAGAGCGATCACGATGCCGATGGTTGCAAGCTTTTTGACGTATCCGAAATCCCGGATATCATACAAGTGCTTGTACAAGACCCATGGACTCTTGGTCCGAGACTTCGAATACATGTCATCTCAATCGATGGTGTGGATTCTGCCGGGCTTGTAACCGGAACGGAGCTACCCGAATTTGATCTAGCCAGCGAGGGCTACGCTATATCTGTGCGTTGCACAGATGAACTTATGTTTGATCCCGAGGAAGAGCGAGAGAAGCTGCGGATGCTTGAAGAATTCACCAAGATGGGCATCTGGTTCTGTATCTCCGGCCGTCCGGTCACGCTGCCTATAACATGCTTCCTCGTACCCCTCACGGAACACAACTGCATCGATTTCGAGGCGGTAAAGCGCGTCGTTGACGAGCCATATGGCACGTATAACTGGGAAGGAGTCACCGAGAGGGACTATGGCACAAAGATGGTTATGAACTGTAATCTCTACGGCCGTGCACAGATTCTTCACAACATAAGATACGATCTCACCGCTTTATCTGTACCGCCACCGGACTCACGCGAGGCTCCATATGCGACATATCAAGAATATTTTATGCAAAGATGGAGTAGGAAAAATCGCGAAGCTTTCGTTCCCACTGATTGTCCACTTATCGAGATCCACAGTCTTCCTCGCGCACCTTCTGGTCTTTACCGACCGGCATCCAAACATCAAAGCGTTGATATATACAAACGCCACACTGCACCTCTCGGGTCAATCGTCCCGCAGAAAGCATGCAGAGTCGTCCATTTTTCCCAGCCTGTTTGTCGCGCATTCCTCTTTCTTCCGCGGATCTGTAGGCGTGCAACGGACCTTTATCGAGCGAGAGAAGAACGTCTCCAGCTCGGATTACCTCCAATCGACGATGACCTTCTGATCGAGGGATCCACCCTCCCCACTACAAGTGCGGCATGGAACAACCAGCGCTTGGAAACGTTAGGAGACTCGGTGCTAAAACTTGCGTGCACTGTCCATATTATGAACAAGTTCCCCCATCGCCATGAAGGGCAACTTTCCCAACTTCGCCAGAGCAGTATATCGAATCGCACTTTACTAGCGCGTGCCAAAGAGATTGGTCTCGAGCGGTTTCTCACATCCGAGGTTCAGAGTTTACACATATGGAGGTATACGATACCTGAGGGACCGGATGTGATAGATTGCTTGAAGCAAGCGAAGCATGTGGTACGCAGGGAGTATCCCCGCCGAAGCTTGCAGGACTGTATGGAGGCGACCCTCGGTGCGGCATTCCTGACTGGGGGCATCGACATGGCATTGCGGACCGGTAATCCGTTAGGATTATCTGTGGGGGGTCCCCTCCCATGGCCACTCCGCTACTCTCGACCCCCAGAGCCGTCCCTTGTGCCGCCATTGTTTACAGACCTGCAAGCTTCGCTAGGGTACGAATTCCATCGTGGCGAGCTGCTTATCGAAGCGATCACACATCCATCGTTTACTACGTCTGCGGGATCATCGTATCAACGTTTAGAATTTCTCGGTGATGGTAACGTTGACATCTCTGGAGCAGCCTATCTCGATCTCACTTGGAGTTTAGCTGTGATTGACCTGGTTGTAATGGGTCATCTCTTCAAAAAATTCCCAGACGCAACATCTGGTCAACTCTCTGCTGCTCGCTCTCGTGCAGTCTGCGGACCGACTCTTGCATCCATTTCTGTCAACCGTCTTGGACTACACAAGCATCTGCTCATCAACAACATCGAGCTTAGCACTGCAATTTCTCGACACGTCCCCTTGCTAGAGGCACTCTCGCCCGAAGACGCGATCCTTAAGGGATGGAAATATGATCCTCCGAAAGCATTGAGTGACGTGCTGGAAAGCCTTGTGGGTGCGATTCTTGTGGATAGTGCATACAACTTCGAGAAAACCGCTTCGGTTGTCGAGGTGGTGATGGGTGACATCCTGGAAACCTTGACCACCACGCTTCCAAGGGACCCGGTGTCAGAATTGATGGTTTGGGCCGCCACAAAGAGTTGCAAGAGGATTGCGTTCCAGTAAGTACCTCGTATTCATCCTTTGACAGGGCCTAACAAATACCTTTTTTTTTCCTTCGTAGAAAAAGCCAAAGCAATGCAGAACTCCGACGGAACGATAGCATTTCAGTCGTTGTTCACGAAGTCGTCGTTGTGGGTCCCATCATAGCGAGCAATCTTTCATTGTCGAAAGGCCTCGCTGCAGAACGGGCGCACGCCATGTTGAGCGATCCGACCCACGAGATGAACCTTGCTCGTCTGTGCGACTGTCGGGGGGTAGCCGAGCAGCGGATGGAAATCTGCCTCGACGAACCTCCTGGCGATCAGGCTGGCCAGAGAGTCACGGACGAGACTGAAGAGGGTTTTGCATCTATCGCTCAACAGAAGTTGGAAGAGGATTACATCCCACCCATCGGCGCTGTAGAGGAACCAGAGGACGAGCTGGAGGATGAAACGATTTCAACGCAAATTTAAGACGGTTGCCATCCGATTTGGAGGTAGGTTACCCAAGGCTCTGGGATGAACTGCTGTCAATCCTTTGCTGCCTTGCGAATGGTTGTTAGCGGTTGTTTCCACGTCTCTTGCGCCTCTCCATGTATTCAAGTTCTCAACTTACCACACATTTTCTCGCTCAGGAGTTGACCCCCAGTGCAAAACTTCCACGTTTTTACCCCCGCTGCATGTACCCGGACAGTCCAGTAACACTCGTTACAAACTACCCATTGCAAATATAGACCAGTGTTGTAGTATCACCTTATGCGGATTATAACAAGTTGGTCACGGGACTTACTGCCAAACAATCCTAAATAGTCTTTCGAGCCCGGCCTGTGGGTACTCGGCGTTGTTCTTAGAGTTGCTCTTAGAATCCCTTCAGCGTGATATACGCCATGGGAGACGACTACCCCTCGTTGTTCCGTACGGTTCAGACATAGGGCATGCTTTCTACTGCTAACAAAGCAATCTAGGCTCGGAGGAGATGAGCTTGGTACAGCTCTATATACCGACCGAAGTAGCCCATGACACAGTTGCGGAGCTCGGAGAGCTTGCAAATGTTCAATTCAAGGATGTATGTGTTACGGCGCTATTCCTTCGAGGTCGGCTCACGAATTCTTTGTAGTTGAACCCAACCGTGAATCCATTCCAGCGCTCCTTCGTCGGCGAGATCAGGAAGTTCGAGGAAATGGGTCGTCGTGTTCGTTTCTTTGCTTCTCAGATTGAGAAGGAAAAGGTTGTGGTCCCGATCCGGCCTCTTGCTGACTCGGCGCCCCTCATCACTGTGGGACCAAGTGCAGCACACAATATCGAGGAGCTCGACGTCATACTAGCAGAGCAGGAAACTAGACTCTCCCAAATGAACGAGAGCTACAAGCTGCTCAGCGAGCGTACCAAGGATCTCGATGAAGCGCGTCATGTCTTGAGAGAGACAGCGGGTTTCTTTGAAACGGCGAGTCAACTGAGCGTTGACCCGTATTACACTTACTCCTCTTAAAGGCCGAAACTCAACAAACAGACATCAGAACTTCTTTCGACGATAGCTCAGCCCCTCTTCTTCAACACGATGATCGTGAACACCAGTATTCGTCGGCTGTCCAATTTGACCTGGAGTATGCCTATTTCCTTCGCATCCACGTTTCGCTAAGATTCCGCTCTAGGTTCGTTGCAGGAACTATTGACAGAGCCCGTATCCCAACATTCGAGCGTGTGCTCTGGCGCGTGTTGAGGGGCAATCTTTACATGAATCACACAGACATCGCAGAACCATTCGTTGATCCTGCAACTGGCACTGAAACGCGCAAGAACGTGTTCATCATCTTTGCGCATGGTGATGCGTTGCTCGCCAAGATTCGCAAGGTTTCCGAGTCGATGGGTGCTACTCTGTATCCCATCGACGCTAATGCTGACAAACGTTCTGACTCGCTTCGCGAAGTTACTGCTCGTCTGGAGGATCTTCAGACTATTCTTTATAACACCCGAACTAACAGGCACTCCGAGCTTGTAACAATTGGAGAGAAGCTCGCGCGATGGCAGGATGTCGTCCGGAAAGAAAAGGTGATCTACGAGACGATGAACCTGTTCAACTATGACGTGCGGAGGAAGACTCTGGTAGCCGAAGGATGGTGTCCGACGAGGGATATTGCCAAGATCCAAAACGCCCTTGGACATGCCACGGTATATCACTTTCCTGTCATTGTGCGCAGTCAGCCAATCTGTCCCCCAGGAGGAATCGGGGACCGGTGTCGTACCAATCTTACACGAACTCCATACTAACAAGACACCACCTACGTTCAACAGAACAAACAAATTCACGGAGGGGTTCCAGGGCATCATGGACAGCTATGGCATTGCGACTTACCAAGAAGTCAACCCTGGCTTGTTTGCCATCATCACCTTCCCTTTCCTCTTTGCTGTGATGTTTGGTGACATCGGTCATGGGCTAATTATTCTGTTCGCCGCTCTTTATATGATCGCGAAGGAAAAGAAGTGGGCCAAGGAGAACCTGGGAGAAGTGAGTGATTGCGGTGAAGCTGTACTTTTGACTCACTATCCCACATTAGATCACAGCCCTGTTCTTCTTGTAAGTCGAAACAGGAGACACCGTGACCGAACAGGACGTGCTAACGTGCATCCAGTGGTCGATACATCATTCTTTTGATGGGATTGTTCTCGATTTACACTGGCCTCATGTACAACGACATTTTCTCCAAGTCCCTTCACATATGGCACTCTGGATGGTATTTCCCCGAAGGCAATGGGACTGTCCTCCATGGTGTCCCGAATGGACACGTTTATCCCTTTGGCTTGGATCCGGCATGGCATGGTGCAGATAACGGCTTGGTATTCACGAACTCGTACAAGATGAAGATGGCAATTGTTCTTGGAGTGATCCATGTATGTAACTTGTCGGTTTCGTTGCAAGCCTGGCTGACACAACTGCAGATGACGTTTGCTTTGTGTCTACAACTGCCTAATCACATCAAGTTCAAGCGCCCCCTGGATATTTACGCCAACTTTATCCCTCAGATGATCTTCCTGCAGTCGATCTTCGGATACCTGGTGCTTTGCATCGTTTACAAGTGGTCGATTGACTGGTCGAGGGCATCTACAGAGCCTCCGTCGTTGCTAAACATGTTGATCGGAATGTTTTTGTCCCCTGGGTCGGTTGACCCGCAAAGCCAGCTGTACCCTGGGCAGGGTTTCGTGCAAGTTGTCTTGCTTTTATTGGCAGTTGTCTGCGTCCCGTGGATGCTATGCATGAAACCGTATTTCCTTTGGAAGGAAATGCAGAATATTCAGGGTCAAGGGTATGTGGGACTTGCTCACTATGATGGCCCTCGCGAGGGTTCAGACGAGATTTTGGAAATCGAGGAAGAAGGGAATGGTCGGATCATCGTCGAAGAAATGGAAGAACATGTGGGTAACTCATTGCTCCCCAAATGTCGTGCTGTTGATGGACCTTGCCAGGAGCAACACGACTTTGGGGAGATCGTCATTGAGCAGATAATTCATAGTATTGAATTCTGCCTCGGTTGCATCTCACATACGGCTTCGTACCTCCGACTGTGGGCACTCTCCTTGGCGCATGCTCAACTATCCGAGGTTTTGTGGAACATGACGCTGGAGAATGTGATTGGAATGGAAGGGATCTTTGCCATCATCATCCTCGTGTTCACGGGTGTTATGTGGTTTGTCCTGACAGTGGCAGTTTTGTGTCTCATGGAGGTGCGGATCTGATAAACGTGCTAGTTGATCGTGACTTGACATTGCCAATTACAAGGGTCTCTCGGCATTTTTGCATGCCCTGCGTCTCCACTGGGTCGAGGCGAACAGCAAGCACTACGCAGGAGGAGGATATGTACGTCTTGTTTCGTGCTGACGCCTGTCATGGACAACGTGTGGCGCACATGCTGATGCATTTCCGCACAGGCTTTCACACCGTTGAGCTTCGCCAGGCTTGATGAGAAGGAGTAGTCGCACATCACGGCCATGTTTTTATCTCATTTTGCGAAATGGCAGCCAACATTTTTTGCACGAGGCACTGCTCCGCTTGTCGCGCGGGTTTTGGCGACTTTTTTGTTCCTTGATTTTTTTTTCAAAGTCCGACTGCGATCGCATGTATATCTGCCGACCTTTGGCCTGAATGCTGTTCTGCATCCCCGCTCATTTTTTCCTTCCTCCCCCGTAGAGGTCTGTCCGCCTTCGCTTCGTCGTTCGCCTTCTTACCCCCTTCCAGGCATTGTAGACTATAGAGCGTCATAGACCCCATTCTTCGTTTAGGCATTTGGAAGGAACCTTCACGTCTCTACATCACTCATAGGTATACTCTCGCACAGGCGTCGCCCTCGTCTTCTCATCCGTCTCAGATCTTAGAAAATGCCCGCTGTTACCGCGTCTGCGTCTGCTGTTCCTTCTCCTGCCTCCCTTAAGGGGGCTGTCGATGGTCAGGTGAATGTTGCCACTCTCTTTGTCGCCGACAAAGCCTCCCGTGATGGCGCCGTGAAGGCTCTTGCCTCCGCTGCTCAAAATAACGGGCCTGCTGCCATCAGCGCAGTTGGTTTCACTGAGGCTGCTATCAAGGCCCTCTCGGACAAAAAGTCGCCGGCTGCTCGTGAGGGTGCGGCCGTGGCCGTTGCTGTACTCGCCAAGACTGGCGCGACAAAGGCTCTCGAGCCCACTTTTGTCGACTCGGGTCTTTATGCCGCCCTCATTGAAGGCTTTGCTGACAAGATGCCCGCCGCCCGCAATGCAGCAGTAGATGCCGTTAGGGAGTTTGCTGCCACGATGAATCCTTGGGCTACTGGTCTTCTTCTTCCTACTCTCCTTCACCAGCTCAAAACTGCTGGAAAATGGCAGATCAAAACTGGCGCTCTGGTTGTCCTGAACCAGCTCGTCGTGAGCGCTCCACTCCAGACTGCTCGTCTCATGCCCGATATCATTCCTGTCCTTTCTGAGGTTATCTGGGATACCAAGGCCGACGTAAAGAAAGCAGCTCGTGACTCGCTTGAAAAGGCTTGTGCTTTGGTCTCGAACAAGGACATTGAACGTTTCATTCCGGCTCTGATCAAGGCTTTGATCAACCCGGTCGAGGAGGTCCCTAACACCATCCAACTCCTCTCTGCCACCACGTTTGTTTCTGAAGTAGATTCTGCTACGCTCTCTCTTATGGTTCCTCTGCTGTCTCGGGGTCTCAGCGAGAAGCTCACCGCCACGAAACGTAAAGTTGCTGTGTAAGCTGATAATTCGCCTTGATGATCGCATCAAAGCTGATCGCCTTCATATTTAGCATTGTGGACAACATGGCTAAACTGGTCGACTCTCCAATCACCGTTCGCCCTTTTTTGCCTAAGCTGCTCCCCGGTCTCATCAAAGTCGAGACTTCCATTGGCGACCCTGAAGCACGTGGCGTCGTCGGCAGGGCAATTGCCACTCTTCGCCAAGTTGGTCAAGTCCCTGAGGGCGACGGAACCGATCTTCCTCCTTTGCAGTTTACCGAGCCTCCGCAGTTGACCTCGGCTCTGTCCGCAGTTTACAAGAAGCTGGGCGCTAGCGCGCCCGAACTCTCGGACGCCACTGTTGTATACGCGTCTCGCCTCGCTACGAACTTGGTGAATGCCAAAAACTTTGACATTTCGGAGTGGAATTCTCTTGCGCCGTACCTGTCCTTTGTTGCCCTATCTCCATCCCCCGTTTCCATCGTGGGGGAATGGGCTGTTCGCTCAGCTTCTGATGATGATGATGACGACGACGTCCCCGAAGACGAGGAGGAGGGCGAAGACTTGTGCAACTGCCAGTTCTCCCTCGCTTACGGTGCCAAGATTCTTCTCAACACCGCTACCCTTCGTCTCAAGCGTGGACACCGCTACGGCCTTTGTGGAAAGAACGGTACCGGCAAGTCTACCCTCATGCGGGCTATTACCAACGGTCAGGTGGAGGGCTTCCCTTCCCCTGACGAGGTTCGCACCTTCTATGTTGAACATGATATCGACGGTAGCGAGGCGGACACCTCCGTCTTGGAATTTATCTTGTCCGACAAGCGCATTCGCGCCCCTGCAGCCGAAGTCACTGAAACCCTTGCGTCTGTCGGCTTTGACGACAAGCGCCAGAAACACCCTATTGGCAGCTTATCCGGTGGTTGGAAAATGAAACTCGCTCTTGCCAGGGCAATACTTTTCAAGGCTGATATCCTTCTCTTGGATGAACCGACCAACCACTTGGATGTCGTGAACGTCGCGTGGCTTGAGAACTATCTTGTTTCGCTGAAACATTGCACGTCAAGTGGGTGTTTCTTTCCTACTCAAGGTAGTATATTTACTGAGTCTGTCCACAGTCATTGTGTCGCACGACTCCGGATTCCTCAACAACACTATCACCGATGTTCTTCACCTTAACCGCTTCAAGGTTCGGAGGTACCGTGGGAATCTCGAGGCTTTCGTCAAGCAGGTACCGGAAGCCAAGTCATATTACAGTCTTCAGGCTGCCGAAGATTACAAGTTCAAGCTTCCCGCGCCTCCTCTGCTTGAGGGTGTCAAGACTAAGGAAAAGAGTTTGCTTAAGATGCGCAAGGTTGGCTTCCAGTACCCTTCGCAATCCGTCCAGCAATTGTACGATATCACTCTCCAAGTATCCCTTTCTTCCCGTGTCGCTGTTCTTGGCCCCAACGGATCTGGAAAGTCAACGTTGGTTAAACTTCTTACTGGAGAAATGGAACCCAACAAGGGTGGCGAGATCTGGAAACACCCCAACTTGGTGATCGGCTACGTCGCTCAACATGCCTTCCACCACATCGATCACCATCTCGACAAGACGGCTCTCGAGTACATGCTTTGGCGTTACCAGACCGGTGAGGACTTGGAAGAAATGGGTAAGGCGAGTCGTCAAATCTCCGAAGCGGAGGCGCAGAAGATGAAGGACGGTGCGCTTTACATCCACGAGGGGCAGAAGAGACAAATCGACGAGATCATTGCTCGCAAGAAATTGAAGCAATCGTATGAGTACGAGGTTTCATTCAAAGGTCTTAGCTCTTCGGAGAACCTTTGGATTCCCCGTGATGAACTCGTCAAGCGTGGCTTTGAGAAGGTTAGTCTTACTTTATATGTTATTTGATCTTTTCTTGAGCGTTTCTCTCGTACAGAAAGTCTTGGAGGTTGATACACGTGAAGCTCAACGCCTTGGTCTGCTTAGACCTCTGGTTCGTAACGAGATTGAGAAACACTTCGCAGACTTCGGTCTGGAGGCGGAGTTTGTGTCTCATAACAGCATGCGGGGCCTGTCTGGCGGGCAGAAGGTCAAGATCGTCCTTGGTGCTGCTACGTGGAGGCGGCCTCATGTTATCTGCTTGGATGAGCCCACCAGTACGTTCATCAATTCTGAGGCAAGCGTAATTGTTTAAACTATTCACAGATTACCTTGACCGCGAATCGTTGGCTGCCCTGATTGAAGCCCTGAAGGTCTTTGAAGGAGGGGTTCTGGTTATCACCCACAACAGGGATTTCTCCGAGTCTCTTTGCACCGAGTGAATAGCGTTTTCGTTGTCTATCGTGCCGTGGTCTCATTGGTGTCTTCTAGGGTCTGGGCCATGCGTGATGGTCATCTCGAAGCATCTGGTCACAACTGGGTTGAAGGCCAAGGATCCGGCCCTCGGATTGACAAGAAGGAGGGCGAGGAGGAAGATCAATATGATGCTTTGGGTAACAAAATTGACACCAAGAAGACGAAGACACTCTCTTCTAATGAGCGCCGCAAGGTTAGGCTTGATCTGACCTGCGAGAACCGTACTTGCTGACCCGTGTTCGTCTGTTGCATAGGCAAAGAAGGCACGCATGCGCAAGGGTGGCAACGACGAGGATGATCTCGATGACCTCTGAGTCTTGTTTTTATCGCCTGTCTTTCTTTCTTGTATCTTCTCCGTGTTGTGCTACCCATGTCCTTGTGTTGTTGTATTCTGCCATCATAGTATAATTCTAGACGCTTATTACTTCCCCGGAATTCTCAGTTGTGCTGATTACGAGCTTGACATGAGCTTGATCTCGTCTGGGTGCTCCTGATCCACACAAACGACGGCAAGAAATTCCTGGTCAGAGTGAAGTGGCTTATGACCCCGACATTATGTACATGCTCCCCATACACCGCTCGACGACGACGGAGACACGTAAAACCCGATCCAAATACCGCCACAGACGGTGCGCCGCTCAATCGCTCAAAATAGCCTGCACCACGTTCGACACCTTGAGCTGCCTCAAGTCCGTATAGGTCTAGACGTGCGCGCAACGGCCCATCAACATCAGTCTCGTTCTACACCACCGGACAGATGGCGTCCAGATGATCACACGAACCTGACCGCAGCCCACGAAAATGATGGGCTGTCCTGTGACATAGGTCATCGAAAGTGCTGCGCCGACCTGGGCACACAGATCAGTGGCGTCCTCGCCCTTCCCTGGATACATGCACTGTCCGCCTCACCTTGTCATCGACGGTGTCCCACTTGGTAATCAACATGCCATCGATACCGCGGCTCTTGCCCGTAGAAGCCGCCGAGAAATCGCGCAGCGCACGGTCGAATTTGGTCAGCTGGTCAACGGCCTCGTTACCTACCAGGGCTTCTCCGACAAAGAGGATCTTGTCCGGATTATTGACCGCAACAAGCTAGGAACATCGCTGTCAAGGCACACGCAACCCAAGGGACAGTGCTGAAATTACCTTGGCCAATGCCCTCATCAACGGCTACATGCATGCGTGTGCGAACGTGAGTGCTACGAAACGAAGGGAGCGAAAGAGGCGGCAACACGTTACCTCATTGTCCTGCATACGACCGGCCGTGTCGACGAGTACCACATCGAAATCGTTGTCTTTGGCTGTGCCGGGGGGTCAGCTTGACATAAACCTCATTAGACGGACCAACCGTGTGCGATCGCCTCCTTTGCAATCCCTGCGGCATCCTTCCCGTACCCTTTCTCGTAGAGCTCCACGCGGCTCTTTCCTGTGGTAGCGCCATCGACTTCCAGCATACTCAAGTTGCGCACGTGGACTCGGAGTTGCTCAACAGCACCGCTCCTACAAATAAGCCAGTTGAGAGGGGAAACGAAAGGACGTGTGACAACGCAGACGCACCGAAAGGTGTCGCAAGCGGCGATCAAGACGCGCAAGCCGTTTTGGATGAGCCAGAAACACACTTTAGACAAGTTGGTGCTCTTCCCGACACCATTGACGCCGACAAAGACGATGCTGTACGGAATTCGTTGTTGGGAGGATGGGAGAGGAGAGGTAAGTTTCGTCCGAATGGATAACAACAGATCGGTGGAGCTCTTGGGCGTGAGGATTCTCGTCAACGAAGTCGACAATGCCGTGCGGACGGCATTGTTCGTCGCTAGACACGGATTCGGTACAGGGGTTGCCTACATGCCCAAACACACTCACATTGGAAGCTGCCGACCTTCTGGCCAACGAGGCTCTCACCGACACCGGCACACACCTTATCCGCAATCTCTTTTGCAACATTCTTTTTCATGAGATGTTGCTTCATACCTTCTAGCACGGGCATCAAGTCGTCCTCAGACAGCACCTTGGACCCCGTCAGACGCGCAAACAAGGAACTCAGAGAACCCAAAGAGCTCGCTGACGGCTTCGATGCGTCCGGCTGAAGTGCCCTTGCGATCACGTCGTTTGTCTCGTCACTCCGTGAACCAAAGTCCCAATCCTTGACTTCATACATCCCATCCTCGGTCCTCGTCCCCAAAGAGGCCTCATCGACAAGGCTGTGCAAGTCGAGATTGTGACGCCCGTTGGCGCTAGAATCTTGTTTGTCGAGACTAAAGTCCAGCGATGCCATGTCGGATTCGCTGGGTGTCTCGTCGCCCCACTTTCGTCCCGCTTTCGTTTTCGTTTTCCGCTTGCTGGATTCGTTGCTGGACGGGGGTAAGGTAATGCGGCGATGGGACCTCAAGAGCTCACTCTGATGCAGGGACGCTGTCTCGCCCGCTCCCCGACTCGGCGCGCGACATGCCCCTGCCACCGCGTCTGCCGCCACGACCACGTAGCCTTTCCTTGAGCGCCTGAACATTTCTCGCGATCTGTTGCTCGTCCTGGGGGACATCCGAGGACTCGGAAGGCACTGTCGGAGAGGTGTGTGCCGAAAGCAAGAAAAGGATGGGACAAGGACGCACGTGTGCTGAGATCGTCCAGAGGGGGTCTCGGAGTGCTCTGTTCGACGTGAGCAAAAGGCCGCAATCGAGCCTTGCGTTCCTGCGGCAACGTATGGATAAGCATGTCGCGCACCGGGACGGCGACCATCACCTGCGTGGCCTTTTCTTCGATGCCTCGAAGCAACTTGTCAAACACCTTGTCCCAACCGTCGAACGCCTTGGCGAAATTCCACGGGGCAGATGGATCCCGAGCAGCAGAAGCCTGTTTACCGTTACTGATTGCATGGAGTGAGGCGACAAAGGTGGCGAGAAAAGGTTCAAAGAGCTTGATGAAGAGGGCTTTCATGGCGGTAAGGAGGTCGTCGACGTAGGTGAGCTGGAGGATGCGCTGGTACGCGACCTGTGAGGAGGGTCAAGACGGAAGGGGAGGTGTCGGAGGGGCTACGGACGACGAAGATGAGCTCGAGGTCGTTTACGAACGACCATTTCACCGCAAAGCCGTCCTTTTCGTATTTTTCTTCGGTGGTTCGGCCCTCGATGAGAGCCTCTCGGACGAGCGAGCTGACGGGCGATGCGGGGGAGGAGGCGACATGGGACGCGGCGGGGGTGAAGGAGCGGGACCAAAGGACGAGACCGCCTGGGATGCAAGCTCTGGCCGGGTGCGCAGCGGGGCCGCGAAGACGTACCTTTGTGCGAGATGGAGCAGTGGTCCAACATGCGGGCGCAGCCACCACGGGAGCGACACACACACACACACATGTCCATTATGTAATCACACAGGTCAGTAGTACAGCTGCTTCACACACTACGCTCGTCCGCTTGTTTGCTCATTCCTGGTCCGGTTGGCGGCGGAGGGGCTGCAACGATGTGGGCGAAAGCGACAGTCGGAGAGGCTGCAGGGGCCGCTCGTCGAACGAAAAGCGTGGCGCGAACTGGAGGACGGAATCCACACGAGGCGGGGTGGACGACAGCTCGCCCGAGACAGCCTCCGCCTCGTTGCCCCACAGCTCCCTCCTGCTCCCGACACTCGTGCTCGTGTGATGTCGCGGGGTGAACGGCTCGCTGGCGTGCTGTGCGGAAAATCTTTGAGGCTGCAGCGGTCTCTCGACACTGGGGCTCCGGGACGGCATGTCGGCCATCATCACATCGTCTGCAAACTTGATGTCCTGCGCTGGTGGACTGGAGTGAAACGAGCTCTGCGAGAGCGGGAGCGGGAGGGTGGAATAGCGTGTGTGCAGCCCGCCCTTTTCGGGCAGTGCGGGCGTATACTCGGCGCCCGACTCCAGGCGAAGGACCGGGGTGACACCGTCCCTGAGGGAGTTCATGAACTCGGACGAAGGCGGTGTACGCCTGCGCTTGCGCACGCGCAAGTAGAGCACGACGGCGAGGACGACGAGGACGAGAAAGACGACGCCCCCGACGACGCCGCCCGCAATCGCGCCCGCGTTCGAGGTCGAGGACACGGCGGTGTCGATGGAAGACGGCGTGCTGCTGGATTGGACGGCGGCCGTTGACGATGCCGGAGAGGTCGATGTCGGAGAGACCGATGTTAGGGTGGATGTGGGCGCGGAGGCCGTTATCGTGTCCGTACACTCCGTGCTCGAAGGAGAGCTGGCGCAGAGGGTGGGCCGTGCGTCCGTGGTGCTGGTAGCCGACGAGGAGGGGCAGGACGGGCCTGGACATGACGGTGCCTGGCGTTTCTGGCGAGGGGGTCAGCAGCACACCCGGCCGGGGATGGGCGACTGTGGGCTCACGACCTGGCTGGGCTTACGGCTCGACATGGGGACGGTGGAGGAAAGGGAGGAGGAGAAGAGGGCCGCCGGATATTTCTTTGCCAGAGACTCGTTCTGATGCGTCCATCAGGAGTGCATTGCCTCCGGGGGCGGCCCTTCTATCCAGTACCTCGTCCACAGGTCCAGCCAGCCATGCGCGTCGTGCCCGTGCCCGTCCGCGAGGACAACTACGCATACTTGATCGTCGACGAGCCGTCCAACAAGGCTGCTGTCGTCGACCCGTTCGACGTCCCAAAGGTGCAGGCTGCCGCAGCGCAGCTGGGGGTCTCACTCATTGCCGCAATCACGACGCACCATCACAACGATCATAGCGGCGGGAACGAGGTCTGTTCCTGTCTGCATACTATCCATCATCTCACTACCCGGCGACTAGAGTTTTGTCAGTGCTGCGCACGGATTTCATTTATCCATATGATGTCACGCTTGCTCTCCAGGCTGCAAAGTACCCCGGCGCGCCCGTCTACGGTGGGAGCACCCGGGTGCCTGCCCTCTCGCAGCTCGTCAAGGACAAGGACGAGTTTGTGGTCGGGGACCACGTCCACGTCAGGTAGGCTCAAACTGCGGTGCGATGTGCATGCGGATGCTGATGCTCGAACAGATGTCTGGCGACGCCGTGCCACACACAGGACTCGATCTGCTACCACATCACCGACTCGACCAACAGGTCCCGTGCCGGGGCGGTCTTCACGGGCGACACCCTTTTTCAAGGTGAGCGGCGGATCGGGTGTGCTCGTGCGCAGCCTTTTTCACACGTGCAAGGGGGGTGTGGGCGCTTCTTTGAGGGGAACAGCAAGGAGATGCATGCCGCGCTGTCGTATCTGGGGACGTTGCCCGACGAGACGGTCGTCTACAACGGCCACGAGTACACTGCGGGCAACTTTGCGTTTGCGACATCGATCGATCCGGACAACGGGGGGATCGCTCGGCTCGGCAAGCTCGTCGCGGACCACAAGATCACGGCGGGGCTGTCGACCATCGGAGACGAAAAGGAGTGGAACGTGTTCATGCGCCTCGACAGCGAGGCGGTCAGGTAAGCGGACGGGTCGCTGTCGGGTGTGGCGTGCCGACTCGGTTTGCAGGAAGGCCACTGGTGCGACGGGCGAGTCCGCGATCATGGACAGGCTTCGCGAAATGAAGAACTCGTTTAGGGGATGAGAGGGGCAAGATGTAAGACAGAGACCTGTAGCCGACGCTATCCACACGCGTAGCAAATACATGACGAGCATCGTAGCGACTAGCTCATGCCCACGAGCTTGAGCACGGCCGAGCGAGCGTAGGGGATGTAAGACAGCGAGTACCAGGTGTATGCGAGGTACTCGACCACGACAAAGACTGCGGACGCGGTGAGGGGCAGGGGCAGGGCAGCGGCGGCACTTACTGATGCAGAGGACCTGGGAGGGGGGTGAGCGGGGAGGGGAGGACGGAGCGGGGACGGACCTCGTTCCCGATCACAAACGCGCCGACAAAGACGAGGGCGATGGAGGCAAGGAAGACGACGGTGGCGAGCACCCGGACGGGCTTGAACATCTGCGGGCCGGTCAGCGGGCGCACGGACGGCGGACGGGGCCGTTACCAGCTTGATCTGCGTCGCAAACTGGGGGGGGTGAGCGGGCAAGGGCGGCGTGCGGACGGACTCACGCCGAGAAGAAACCCCGTGCCGGCGAGGGAGACGACGATGCCGAGCGAGTAGAGCACTGCGGGGGGTCCCGGTGAGCGGCGCGGCGGACGGCCGGGGCGACAGACCTGCGAAGCTGCCGAGCTGGCCGAGGAAGAGGAGGATGCTGCCAAGCAGGCTGAGCGCAAAGCCGACGACGAGGCTGCGGAGGGGTCAGTGCGCGCGCGCGCGGGGAGGCTGGCACGGACCACCCGACGAAGCCATACAGCCGCTGGGTGCGCGAGAGCGCGAGAAAGGCGAACGCAGAGTCGCCCTCGAAGAGCTGGGTGTCGGGCACGGCGGACTCGAGGTTGAGCCAGCCTTTGGAGGAGGGCATGGTGCTGTGTGGCGGTGCAGCGCGACAGCCTCGCCTCGTGTGGCCAACGAGGCCTGCGAGCGTTGGCGTCCATCCACCACCATCGCCCGCCATGTCCTCCTCCTCCTCCTCCCCCTCCCCCCCCCCCCCCCCCCCCCCGCCCCTCCCCCCCCCCCCCACCCCCCCCCCCCGCAACAACCACCCCCCCCCCACCCCC